>VZRR01012255.1:817275-849443 GCA_013398015.1 Oreocharis arfaki
GCAAAAGGGTGTGTTTATTCTCACAATTAGCATATTTATTTTTCAAAAGGAAAAATAAAATTACTGTTGATAAAGTAATATAAATAAAGCAACAAAATATGCATATTCTCAGAGATGGAATTTTCTAAGAAGTCATTTAGCCTGTCAAACATAACGAACTGAGAAAAAGAATTATTGTGATTAATCTCCCACATCTAAATTATTTTTCTATACCACTGGTCTTTTACAAGGAGGCAGTACTTTACCTCCTATCAAGGATTAAATCATTGCCCACTTTGCTTAGAACAAGGCCAGCCACAAATGAAAACCTCAGCATTCCTCCGAAGACCAGTTACAGATGGAAAAAAAGAAACAACATCCCTCCCACACAACCCTACACACCCAGGCTTACTTCAAGTCCCAAATATTTCACAATTGTATCAACACTACCAAAAAAACATGCACTGTACAAGAAGTTATCATAAAATCTGATCAAAAGTTAACTCAAAAGACTTTTATCAAACCCAAACTGAGAGCTAAGTTTATAAAACTTTAAATCCAGAACTTCAATCAAAGCTTATAAATCTTATTTTTTAAATAGGTTAATAACATTCTTCATCTGCTAAAATAGAGCAGCTGCTCTTAGTATACTCAAGTCATAATATTAATACCCACTCCCTCAATCTCAGCCTTAGCACAGAGGAAAGAAAATGTTATTGTAAAATGAGCACTGCAAAAAACAGGACAAAGTACTTATTAGCTTCTTAATTATATTTTGGTTTTGTTGCTTTTTACCTGGTACACAAGAGAAACTTTGGGGTTTAGGTCCTATTTAAATATGACCACATATTCTCTATCTCCATCCACTTCCTCCATATTTAAACAAATACATCAATATGAAACATACTAATAAATCCTAGTCCACACATAATAGACTATTTTCCAGTGCAGAACATAAAATACATTAAAGCAACATCCTGAAGCCAGGCATATCAGTAGCACAAGTAAAAGTAAACAAGTTATTCTTGATTAAAAGTTTAAAAAGCAACACAGGCCAATCTCCAACTCTTAAATTTAACTTCTGCTTTATATAAGTTGGTTGTTTACCTGCTAATGGCTTGTTCCTCATCTGTTATTCCAGTCTCCCTGAATGCCCTGTTTGATTCCTCCAAACTCAAGGCAATTGCCCTCTGAAGATCATCTTTATCATCTCCAGTGAGATCAATCACATCTGAAAAGCAAAACTATCTTTCTCAAAATTAAAAGTGAAACAGAATGAAAGGTAAGGCTTACTGTAGAGGAGAGAGCCCATGTGGATTGCTGAGCACCATTCCAGTCCATCCCTCCTATGCCCTACACGCTTCCAACCACTGACCCTGCTAACAGCTCCTTTCTGCCTCCAAGCCAGACAAAAACCTCAGCAGCTTGGTCTTGATATGATGGGATATAGTTCTCCTTGCCTCTAATGTTTTTAAGTTTCACAAAGCTATGGGACAAATTTAGGAATCCATGTTTTCTGGAAGCCTTCTTACAGCAATACACTTAAATGCATTACTTTACTTACTAAGATCAGTTGCTTCAGGGAACACATGATGAAGAAGACCTTACTTAAAAATGACACCTTAATTGAGCATAGTTGATTTTTCCTCCTCATGAAGAAACACGTAAATGCGTTTTCCCAACACAACCCCAAATTCTACAAGTATTTCTGTACGCTGGTGAGCCAAATACTTTCACACAGTTTCATAACAAGTGGGAAAGTTCCTTACTCAACCTAATTATTTTCTATCCCGCCTGTGCATTCCTTTTCTGAACATATTTAAATCCGATTTCATCTGCTGAAAGTATCGCATCTCAACATGAAAAAACAAATACTGGAGACAAAATGAGAATCCTTATTTGGATAAATGGGGAATGCTGGATGGATTACTGAGTGAAAACAGCCCTACTTCTGCTTTCTTCACCACCTCTTCTTATCTAAAGGATCAAATACTGACATCCCCCATAAACTTCCTTATTTCCTGAGGGCAGCAACAACACCCCTGGCTCCCGATTCAGGTGGGATCCTACTATGCACCACAACACAAATCATGTCCCTATCAGGCAGAGCCAAGCTTTTAAAACAGCTAGAGCCTACAGGAACGTCCATTAGCTGCACAAGACTTTCAGAAAAGTCAAGGACATTGGTTGTCACCATTTCAAGTGTCAAAAGTCTCATTTTCCAAGTCAGACAGACAGAGGGGGGAAGTGCAAAAGAGATTTTTGCGTGCAATACCAGACAGACGCACAGGGAGCATCAGCTGGTTTGAGCCTCCCTCTTCCAAGGCAAAGTTTACCCAGAGAGTTACGAAAGGGTCTTGTCTCTAGCCTGGGGTTTGGCCACTAGAAGCTGAAAGGCTCTAGGAGAAAGAGATACAGATTTGAAACCGGCAATTGCTCACGAAGAGAGACAAGAGGCTTGTCAGCATTTCTCCTTCCACAGGCCAACCCAACTACTCCAAAGAGCTCGTCTGTCTACATTCGGACTTTTCTCCTGCATGGGCTGGCTAGCTGTAGAGACTGTAGCTTCCCCTGTTTCCCTGGGCTTTCTTTTTTTGGGACGTTTCTCATTGGATCAGAACAAAACATTGAACTTAGTATATAAAAATCATTGCCATAGCCATGCACGAACAGAAAATTGCACGACCTGTCCTTGCAGAAAGCTGAAACCAGAAAGAAGTTGTAAAGAAACTTTTCGGTTAACACCAGTATCTTCAAAATCTAGTTTCAAACTCAGCCCTGTTTCCTCCAAATAATGGCTGAATTTCTGTTTTATTTAGTGGGCCTTTAAACGGAGCACTCTTACCTGCAGAGTACATTGGGCAATCTGTCATGATCTAGAAGTATGGAAAAACACTATTACTATAAAAGCAGCACTTCCTAAATTTTTTCTTAGGCCTTCTACAGTCAGCTCAGATCTTCCAGCATAACAGAAGGGTACTTCAATTCAGACGCCTGAAAGTCTCCTTCAGAAGTACTAAAGCAATTACAACCACCACCAGCAGAAGCCTCCCCAAAAGAAGTTTTGATAAATAAGCTGCCATGCTGAGAACAACATAATTTGGGCAAAAATACCACCTCAGCCTGGGTAAAATTCAAACCTGGCTCTGTCCTACAGCCTGAGAGCAGAAGGAGACTAGAAGGGTTGACAGAGATAAGAGGATCCCTTCACCACACATACACACACACATACACACACTACCTATTATGCTCTAAAATATGGTGCTTGTGTCATATTTTCTGCATATTTACAAGGAGCCACACACAGTACCTCACGTCCCCTGGAGCAAAGCTGCATTTCTCAAAGTAGGAATAGTGGTCACAACCCAGCAGCCACACATGCTGATGGACAAGTAGGGGATTGCTCTGGTCACTTCCTTATGGAGAGGAATGTTCCTTGAGCTACTCTCTAGAGTCAGGTAAGAGTGATGAAATTTTTATATGACAATAAAGAAAGTTAGATTAAGAAGTCAGCTTCCCTACACGTGGAATATTTTCTAGGAAAGAACTCTTAATGTAGGTGAAAATTTTGTATTTAACAAAACCTCCCCCATTATACAAAAATCTATCTGGATCAACTCCAACTCACACTTCCATTAAAATATTCAACTGCTTTGCACTTTCCTAGATCTCTAATTTTTATTAATCTATACCACCATCCTATGTGTTTAGAAGTTTATTACCATTCATATTACCAGTGATTACAAAATTTTAATATTAAAACTCCAAATCTTTTATTTCCGTTTGCTTTCCAAAAGCAGATGAGCCAAAAGAGTTTGTTTTGGCATGCAAGGGTTTTGGAGTAGACCCTACAGGATTCTCTTTAGAAATGTTCTATTCATAAATTGCTCCTTCTCTGCATGAAAAAAAAAGACAATAGAGTTAAAACCTGCTGCCAGATATTACCACTACCTGTGAGTGGTGCAACTGATTGATGTCACAGAGGGTTTACCTAGCATAATTTATGTCAAAAAAATACATCTATAAGTATCAGCTAATCCATGGTAGGCTAACCTACTTCACACAAGCTTTTAGTTCATAGCAAATGTAAAATAAAAATGGTTTTGAGATTTAAGATAACGTATTTTAGCTCATGCTTGCTGTACTTGGAGCAGGTTCAATGACTTTTTCAGCATCCCAGCTGACACAGTAACTCATTAAGCTGCAACACCTCACATATGGCTTGAATCCTAACTCATAAGATGATAAAGACTTCAATAGAAGTCATAAAAGAAGGGTAATAGTCTGAGACTAAACTCTTCATTCTAAAAACCCAATAAATAAATAAATAAATAAATAAATATTACCTTGTCTGCACAGTTTGCATTCCTGTCAGATGGTTACAGACTATACAAGTGTACATATAACACATGAAGTTCAAGCAGGATTTTTTTTCTTTTTTTTGTTTTAAAATATACTCATGTTTTATAAATTCTTGCATGGAGATGTTAATGTTACAGCTATTAATAGTAGAACTCATTTATGAAACTGAGCTACTGGAGTTTCCTATCTGACCAACAGATTTCTCTGAGTTGAGTCTGAAGAAAAACAAAAAAGATTACTTTTACTCAATGTTTTTATCAGACACACACTTTTTTTTCTGTGATTGGCTGAAGGATGCATTTCAGAAAGGTATAAGAATAATGCCACTTGTCCAAATCTAGTTACCCGACTTTAATTTACATATGCCAGTTTTGTAGTATTCCTCTTATTTAGCCCACAGAACACTTCAGTTCTCACTGGCTCATCCTCATAAAGGTACTTATTACTGTAATGTCAAATAGCCTGAGAAAATGCAAACATTCTTAACCAGGCCATGACTAGTAAATAAAGCTGGCCTATGAAAAAATTCTCTATGAGCGAAGAAACTGCTCATCAACACAGTCCTGCCTAGTGCATTTGAGTTTATTCAACTAAAATTAGCATTCATAATTAATCACTTGTTTTACTAAGAAATGTATTCTTGGTTTACAATATTATTATTATAAAATAATGTGTGCTTCTGATACAGAAGATTCAGAGTTTGTCGTTGTTTGTAATTCTACAAAGCAATTTTAAATTGTGTATTGAAACTTGTGGTAAATGTAGCAGTGTATGTATAATAAATACACACACTATATCTATCCCCATAGATCTTTCTTTTTTTTCTAAAAACTTATTAATCTGTTTACTTAGGAAGTTTCTATCATCATTTAAATAAATGGTTCTTACTTGGTTATTGCCTAGGTCATTGAAATAATTACTGTGTTGTTGACTCAGTACTTATACGAAGAGGAGGCAGAGAGTAGGAACTTCAAGTAGGCTGAGAAACTCAGCATGAGGGACAGATCAGAAGCAGCAATTGAACTTAGGGACAGGCAAAAAACATCCGGAGTGATGCAACAGCTGGAAGAGGGAGAGAAAAAATGAAGGGGCAGCCTTGATGGCTTCAATAGAGTGGTACCAAGTATGAAAATCCAGCATCAAGATTCCAGTTTCAACACATCAACAACATAAAAAGGTAAAAAAGGAAGTTGAGACTACATCTGGTTTATTTATTACAAGCAGAGCTAAGCAAGATCCTACATACTGCCGCCTACTCTGTGATGTTAAATTCACAGTGGTCTCAGGCACCCAGTGTGAAGATTTAAAGGAATTTAGGTGGCTGTATTTGCCAATTTTGGTTAAAACTGGATGAGGGGAGAGCACCCAGGACCCCTCCAGCTATTCAGCCAGGCCAAACTGCTGTACTGGTGCAGGAGCTTGTAAATATTAGCCACCACTATCCCACAGCTTCCTCATCTCAGCTGTATTTACAACATCCTACGATTATAACACCTTAAACTGACGACTCTCACACTGATGGGGGAGAGATAATCATGGCACAAAGCAACAAGTGAATCTGTAAAATGAGAAGAGGACCTCAAGGTACAAGACTCCTGACATTTTGAAGCAGGGACCTTGACATACCAAGCAGGCTAAACTCTCAGGAACCTGGATGGAGATGACACAAATAATCCCTGAAATAGAAGGAAATGTCATGAAGACACATAGTGATGGCTGAGTAAGGTAAGGTGACAGAAGAAGCCACTGTCAGATTCTCCTCACAGAAACAATAATGAACAGCTAGAGAATGAGGACTGACTAGGACTTGTGCCAAGAAGGATCCAGGAGCTACAGCCGACTCATGTTCAATCTGCAATTCACATCATCACAGCACGGAAGAAAATAGGAAGTGTTACACTTCTGTCAGAGGGGTATTTATAGAGATTCACCTATTCTTCTTTAGAACTAAGCTGATGTCTTCATTATTGTTTCAAGTGCCACAGCTCAGAAAAAAAGCAGACTAAAGGCGGCCTAGAGAAGAAGAAAAAAACATAGCAACAGGTATAGGAAATGCATCCAAATACTTGGAAGGAATTTAGGCTGTTTCATTTAGATCTGAGAGAAGTCTTATGATACACTGTCTTCAAGCACACACTTCATCTGAGACAAAAGGAATGAAGCTTACTGTAATTTCCACAGGGGACACACAAGGAGTAAAGGACTTAACCTGAAGCAAAAGGAACTTAGACAAGACACCAGGAGCCTAAAAGTAGGGACAGTGAAGCTCCAAAACAAATTACCCCATAAACTTTTCAGAGTCTCTAGAATGGGACAGTAAGAAATGTTTTATAAACACCACTTCAGAAGGATTAGGTATGGCTGAGTCTAAACTCTACCTCACTGGAAAGCACGGACTGAATGACTTTTGAAACATATGCAAAGGCTCGAACTAAGAACAGGAAGATAAAAAGCCAGAAGCCGTGAAGTCTACAATCCTCCAATTGCTGTGTGTGGCATTTCATAGTTACACTGTACTATGCCCTTATAAAAGGGCTTGAAATCTTTTGTTTCAGCCATGGAATGTGCAAGTGCAAAGACTAATAATTCACTTTTAATGAAAAATAACTGAGTTTTCAAAAGAAGGGAGAGAGAGAATTTTTCCTGACAGCCGTTTCATTGGAACGCAATACAACTTCCAAAATACATCTCTACATTCTGCTGCTTCCTTTAACCCTGGGTTCTTCAAGTTCCTTCAATAATAAGAAGAAAATGGATACATTCTTAGCAATCCAACAGTTCTGTTATGCAGCCATAGATGAAAATACACAAAATTACTTCAAATGGGAATAAAAAGGTTTCTAGAGAAATCAATAAAGTGAAAATACTTGAAAGTACTACTAAACTTCTTTCATTTTTCTTTAAGTACAATGCCTAGGATTTACTCTACCAAGTGGAACATTAAAATTACCTTAGATTTAAAAGTGTGGATCTGTACATTGCAAGCCTAATGTTTAAGCACTTTCTCCTCAAAGACTGCAGGAAGGGAAAAAAAGTCAAAATATTAAAACCACCTTTACAAGTGGATCAGATTAAGCTTGCATCACTGTTGATGTGAAAATACCACATTTGCAAGTGCTTGCACATGCCATTTTGAAGAGACAAAAAGGCAAGCATCATGAGTAACACTGATTGTGCAAGTCAGTCTTTGTTTAAAAGATGGAGCAGATTTAATGCAAACCCGTTAGTATTTCTGCAGCTGTTGAAATGTTGCATTTTGTAATAAGACAAACCAGGTTTCCTTATACCTCCTACCATCCAGGATGAAACTCTCACTGTCACTTTTGGAAGAGCCAGAGCACAATTCAGGCTAATCACTGGCTGTTACGGTACACATTAACATTTTCATTTTACCCCTTAACTAAATAACCATGTCAATGAAATATAGTCAGTCAAGCTCACAGAACATATCTGATATATCTTTATGCAAAGAATACATTCAACAGCCTTTGTAAATGGCTGGAGGTTTTTCTGTGGCATAAAAGACAGCCCAGGTATTTATCTGTGACTCTCTCATTCCCAGTCTGGATTCTTTAACTTGGCGGGACCGCAAAGCTCAGTGACTCATCCCAAGGTCCAAAAGCACAGAGGTAGTTAAGCAGTAAGGGTGAGTTATAATTAATTCATGTAATTATACCCATGTGGGATAATAAAGGGAGTCAAATTTGAGAGACAAGATCCTGTCAGCAACTCAGCATAGCCACTGAGAACTGCTAATAAGTGTTCTTTTGCAGAAGGGAGCACTGATGGTCCAAGCCATCACTGCTGAAGGTGTTTCATCCCGTGCCCACCCTTCTATTCTCTCCTCACAAGTTATTGCTCTTTCCTACTCCCTTGCACAACAGTATTTACTAACACAGGGCCCTGAGGCTCGGCCTTTTAGGTGCACTGCATTTTTTAAACCTAGAATCCAAATAATTGCAGGCAAGCACATTACAAGGAAAGTGTGGGTTTCTAACAGAAGCTTTCACTAGATCTCTATGGGAGCCTGGGGGCGGGAGGGCTCCATGATCACACTGCACTAGGCTTTTGTTCTGCTGTAGGTGTTCACTCCCTGCCTTGTAAGTCCTCCAGTACGATTGAAAGTTGACAAAGATGCCTTTATCTCCTAATGTGTTTTCAGTCTAACTAAAACAGCAAAGGCTGGCCAAGGGCTCTCATCTTTGTTGCCAGTGAGGACCTGACCAGACACTAAAGATGTTGAAAAAAAAATTCAGAATCTACCTTTTCTGCAGTAGTTGGTGCTTCTTGATTACTGACTTGTTGAACTATATGACTGTAAGGAGTCTGGGTCTGCCTTCAGCCCTCCGGAAAAGAGAAGAGAATCCTGAAATTCACCTTGGAATGTACAACTCAAGACCTACTCTTTTCAGTCTGACCATCAGCCATGGGTAATGTAGGCTCCTGCAGGTTTGATTCATATCCCTTGTCACCTCATTTCTTCAGTAAGGTTGTACAGCACAGTAAGGGACAGCAAAACTAAATACTTCTGTTAATGGGATTGCTATTAAATCTAATTAAACACAGGCTCCAAGAGAATCCAGCTTACTATTCCACTGCCATAGTAGGTTGTCAGTAGTAGAAACTATGATGCAGTGGTGAGTTTGTTCTTAATAACCTTCATTTCCTCAGTGGCAATTTTCTGACATTGAAAATAAAACACATGGGGAAGGTTGTGTGTGTTTTCTTTCCAAGGGAGTGAAAAGAAAAAACACACAAAAAATCCCAAGCCACCCACCACAACTTAGTGCAGGGATAACACAACTACCTATAATGCACTTGGGACATTTTATACAGGGTTGCTAAGAATACCAATGATTTAAATGCAGTTTTCAGATCTGACATGCTGAGAATAAACTCATCTCTAATTTAAAAAAAAAGTTTAAAAAGTTCATGTCAAGGTTCTACAGACAAAAGATAACTGTACTATTGATAAGGAGATCTAAGTAAACTTCTTTACATTGGAGCCACCATGAGCAAAACAAAGGGGGAAAAATCCTACTGAAGGTGACACTAAATAATTCTAGTTATTTAACAAAATCTACATAGATGTACTACATATATGGCCAAAGAACTAATATACAATTAAAACATTCTCCATCTGCATTGCAAATGATGTAAAGTAACTACAGCATCAAGAAACTCAGACTTTACAGATATCAATCCCACTACAAACTTCCTTTGACTTTTATTTCTATGTTATTTCCTATATTTGCAGAATACATTTAATTTTTTCTCCCATAAAAATAACTATACACTTAAGCAGAGGACTAGAACCTGCAAGACTTAAGAGAGATGCAGGTTGTGGGACCTCCTGTATCAACTAAATGAAATTGTTTAAAATCAGGTACATTTAAGGCTAATTTCGTATATAAAACACCTATTCTTCTATTACAAAATTCACACTTAACCTCCTACTTCTCCCTTTGGGAAAGTCATTCCTGTCAGGGAGAAGCTGCTCTTTAGCATATTAAGCGTCACCATATTAACACAGACAATGACAGACTCTTCTCCAATTTTGTTTTGACAGAGGAGTACCCAGCTTTCGCCTTAAATTACTTACTGCATGACCCCAAAATAAATCCTGTAATATGGGGAGGGGGGGGGGGGGAGAAACATNNACATGGGGGGGGGGGGGGGGCGGAATATGGAAAACCCAGTTATTCACCCTTTGATCAGTACCATACATACATGTAAAGGTAATGCTTAAAGACAGCTCAAATTAAAAAAAAAAAAAAAACAACCCAAAAAAACCCACCCACTGAAATAAGAAAAGAAAGAACACATATTAATCTAAGAATTGATAAGTAAGAATTATCTGCAGATTAACAGTTATGTCACAGGCAAGGTTTTATTTCCCATGCCTTTAAACTAAACTAATGAAAAGAAAAAATACCTACTGGTGTCTGCCTGGCTGCCCACACTGATGTATCTGTCATTCCCAGGAAGGGCTGTCTGGTAGTAAGTTGCCTCCTCTAGCTGGGGAACCTTGGCATTCTTCGCAGTGAGAAAAGCCACAGCCAGCTCCAGATTACCATTGCTGTCCTTTAAGCATAAAAAAAACCAAGAAGTGAGAGTCTCCTCACCCTTTTTACAATTTTTCTTGAAAGCAAAGGACATGATGAGCAACTTTAAATCAACAGCCATTCTACTGTCACGTAAAATACTGACTAGAAAAGAAAGTTTCCAAAACTTGACCTATTCTGCATATTTCAGTATTTTTAACCAAAATAAAGATAAAACATCTTAGAAAAATTTGTTTTGGTGGAGTTTCACTTATTTCAGGAAAAAAACCAGAAAGCCTTGTAGCGTCAGTCAACTTCTCAACAAACATAACCAGCACATTCACAGACTTCTCCACAGGAGTCAGATGATGCTTCTGAAAATCTAGAGTTTCGTTTATAAAGCCAGAGATCCTGGCTTTTGCAAAGCAGTTGTGTACATGACTTATGCTAAGAACAACTATCTATTTTTTGTGTAGATACATATTTTTGATTTAAATTACTAAATTCTCATTTACCATGTATAAATGGCTAAATAGTTCTGCTTGAGGAAGACATACCATTTTTAAAATTTTTATATATATTTATGTATACAGAAATAGAATACAGAGAGACCTGCCATTCTTTACTTGCATCAAAGAACTCTTCTGTGCTGTGAAATAAATTACAATGGTTGAAAGAACAGTGAAACAATACGAAATTAGCGAAGGCTGGCAAGTTCAAGCAGAGTTCTTCATTCTGCACAGTGAGCAAGGCCTGTGCACGACAGAAAACAACCACACCTTGACAAGAACTTGACCACTTGATTCCTCCAGAGCTGACCAGCTGTAGTAGCACCAATGTATCCCAAAACAATTCACGTAAAGGTTAAAGGCAAGTCATAACATTCCTGTCTTTTCATTTTTGAACACTGGATTAATTTTTATGTCAGTACCAAAAGAGAACGAAACTCCTTGTGAAGTGAACAAGCCATTATTATTAGCTTTTTTTTCCCCTGAAATAAATTCAAGCTGGGAAGGGAAGGAAGGAAAGGACAAGAGTAAGAAAGGGTGGGATGCATGGCTTTCACAGGCACTTAAGACGCATTCAGGTGCATTCAGCTACAAGTCAGTTACCTTACCTTCAGTGCCTGTTGTAGTACCTGGATGTCATTGATACCGGTGATCTCCCTCAGCTGATTCAAAAATGTTTGCTGGTGCTAAAACAAAAAACAGATCATTGAAATAAGATTAGAGCCAAATAACAGCAACACCAATTACTTACAAGATTACCTTCCTCCACAAACATTAAAAGCTTTTCCATATGAGGTTTATGCACCACAAAGGGATAGAATCTTCATTACTTGAGTTTGTCTTAGTTCTGGCAATTTGGGCACTTGTAATTCCCAAATGTAATGATTTTGCATTTCATTGGGTTTGCTTGGTTTTGGATCTTTTTAAACAAACAAACAAAAAAAAAATGAGTAAGCTTAGGCAACATGGCTTTAACTAGACTATATAAAGCCACAATTGGCCCTCCTAAACAAATAAAACTCCACAGCTGTGGTCTCCAAAGGCAGTAGGAGAAACAGCTGACAGAACTCCCACTAAAACCAACTTCTTTAACTCCCAGTTGTTCTCAACCCCATTATTTCCTTAACATAAATAATTCCTTGTCATTCCAACCAAAAAACCAGGAAATTCAACTTTACTGATCACTTACGTGTTTTAAGAGAAATACTATAAAAAACTCCAAACAACACAGAGTTTCTTGATACTGAAACAGAACTTCAGGAATCCATCCAAACTGCCTTCCTAGACCAGTTGAATCCAACTCTACCAAATCACATCAGTCAGCATCCATGACTGAGTTCAAAGTAACATTTGGAATAAGAAAAAGAACAAGAGGTTCTGGGTCTCTTAAATATTCACTCTGTAAGACTTTTGAGGCTTGGTTTTGTTTTATTTAAATAAAAATCTCATCCCACCCCTGTTTAGAGCCAACAGATGATTCACTCTGCTCATGTTCAGCTATCACATCACAGAAGCAAAAAGCAGGCACTAAGCTGGAACAATCCTTGAACTCCTGTTAACCATTAAAAGCATCTTAACCATTAAAACCATGAAAACACAGAGCACTGACCATTGTTCCATACTAACAAATTCAATTGTTCCTTTGGCAGATGGGAAATGGAGAAAAGATATTTTCAAGTGTTTTTTCTTTTTAATTCTTTGCCCACCACATCCTCAACTCAGAACAGTAATTTAATCTATGAAAGAGAAGATTTTTGTAAAGTACAGGGTTTTGTTTGCAAGACAAAAACCGTATTTCCTATCAGGAATAAATAAACATTCTCCTGCTACTCTCCCAATTCAATTTAAAATACCAACTATAATTGTCTTGCGGCTACTTCTAAAATACTTATCTTTAAAGCAAATTATTTGGAATCAAATATTCAAATACCCTTATTCTCTCCTTATCACTGCTTTGTATAGAGGAGAAAATTAAGAGCTGCATGAATGCTGAATTCCCCAGTGTGAAATTAACCTGGCAGGCACTACTTCATGCCCTAATAAGTTGAAATAGAAGGCGTATAGTTCAGGATGTTTATGAATTACATACACAATCTTCCCTTCATTTATGATCCTAAGAGACACTGCTAACAATCCAATTTGCCTCTTTCTTTTTTCTTTTCCTTTTAAAAACCCTTCTGTTGGCACAAGAGAAGTGAAGCAATGCAGGAAAACAAACTCCCACTCTATCGCGATCCCTCACCCCCTCGTTTGTTTACTCTGTGCATTTCGTAGCACCGTACAAAGCCATGACTTGTTTCCCCTATAAAGTTGCTTTCCTGCCCCTACATCTGGCAGGAATCAATGAAATAGAGTATTTGGGAAAAATAATTACAACAACATTAAAATTGGCAGCAGCAATTCAAGGGCATGGCAGTAAAGTGGATTTCTTTTTTCTTATTTACCACCAACATGATGGTGAACAAAACAGAAAATAGTTTCACTGTAAATTATTATAACAACAAGTTATAACAGATTTCTGTATCTTCCAGAATATATACAACACTTGAAAAGGCTGACTGGAGGATAGTTGTTCACAGCGACTGGGAAAAGGCAGAAGAGACAGTTTACCAACAAACAATCTCTTAGCAGTTCAAAATATTGGCTGTTAATTTATGAGCACAGCTGTGACTTATAAACTTAGACATCTGTAGTTTATATCCACATTTCAGTATTCCAGCGTAAAAGCTGTGGTTCAAGGCCCCCTTCCTAAGGACATACACACTTAACAGATCAGAACCGGGCCCAGAGATGCTCCTTTCTCATCAAGAGATGATTTAAGTATCTAAGTACACTTTTTTTTAAGGCCAAGAGTTTAAGGCAATCAGCTTCAGAATTTCTAACTGGTAATTAAAAAAACAACATGGAGAATCCACAAGCACCCTAGTTAGAAGTGACAGGAATTAAGAGTAAAATTAACAGTTCTCCCGAACACCTTAAAGGGAGCTTTGGGGCATTTGTCTGGTTTAGACATTACTGTTTTCTCAGCTAAAGGTGGACAAGTTGCTGTTAATTTCTAATTTACTTACTTCAAATCATGCAGAATTTAAAGAATGGATACATTCCCTTTCTAAAAGTATAATTGAAATTATTTCCACCTGATCAACATGTTCTTTTAATACCTGCTAACAGACAAACATATCTTCAGAAACAACTGTAAAACTGCATAAGGGAGATAAAAACTCCGGACTGGTGGACTTCTCTTTCACAAACTCACCATCTGCCCTCAGCCTCTCAAATCTGACATAACTGCATCATCTTTACTGTGTGCTGACCTTTCTTGCAACTGGATGTTTAACTTGTCATTATTCTCCTTCACTGTTATAATGACAGTTTCTTATCACCCATGAAACTGTAGTAACACAGGTAATTCTATTTCTTTTCATTACAAGTGACTGAGCAGGCAGCTGCTATCAAACCCTTTCCTCACTGCCTACCAGCGGATGAAATTCAATTTTCTTTTTGCTTTGCTTTTCACTTAAGATGTTTATGAAACAACTGCAACCATATTCAGAGAGCTTATATTACTTAATTCCTGATGTGACTTTATTTAGTGCATCTGTACTACTCTGCAAAAGTCAAAATGGGTAAATTTTATTTGTTTTGAATAATATTCCTTTAGCTCTTGTTACTGTGGCATACAGGAAACTTATTTTACTATTACCCATGACTGAAGCTTGGAAATCAATTTCTAATGCAACTGCTAAACAGATAAGTCTCTTCTGTATAAGAAATATTTAATACAATACTACAGACATACATTCTACATACAAAGCAAACCACCCCTCCTCACTCTTATTAATGCTCATTCTGATTACATTTACCCTAAAAGTTTCATTTTTCATGAAACTTGGGTTAACTTGAGCTGAAGTGACTGTAGCATATAAAACCTCCAATGTCTAAAAACACAATAGATATATTAAACAATTATAATTATAATTCATTCAAAGGCTATACCCAAAAATAACCAAAAGAGCTCACCCTATGCTAAAACAAAGATAAAATACTGAAAAGGCAGCAGACAAGTATTTACAAGTGTCTGAAGTACCTACACCAATGTACACTCATGAAATCAGGTCAGTGAGGGAAGACTCAGATCACAATTACCAGTTCTAACATAAAAAACCTGCCATATTTTTTCAATGCAGCTCTTTCCTGATTCCCTATTTTTTCCAACCTTGCCTGAGCAGAGGTTCAAATTCTGAATTATAACTCAGTGTACTTTTGATTCAATTTAATAAGCAGCCTCTCTTTTCAAATGGAGACACAAACCAGATCATTCCAACAGAACCAGGTGCAACTACTGGTGCTAAGAAATTCACCTCCATTCTTTCAAATTTACTTGTACCCACTTCTGTTTGCCATCCTATCCCCAAATTTACATGACTGATTCTGTATCTTTTCACCAGCAGAGATGCTCCAGTTTAATGAGTCAAGGCTCCAGGAACATCTGCAGTGCTAGGACATACGTGTGCACAGGTCACACACACATCCATTCTCCACGGAGCCTCAACAGCATCTGACTCAACTCTAAAAAGCCCCCAGGACCTGATCTATGGCACCAGACTGTGCTGGTACAGCTGCTGCAGGGTACCCCAAATCCTTGGCCACACAAAGGAGATCGTTCACTGATGGTATGGCTGCCCTGGGATCCAGCTGCTCACACCACTCAGTCCCACCCCACCACACAACACTCCGTCCCCTGGGGCTTTCATGCAGGAGCTATTCCCAGCCTTTCCCTCTCCTCTGGCTCCCCGAGGTATGCACTATGTATCTTCAGGCTTTCAGCTCTTGGAAGATTGCAACTAACAGGAAATTCTCCCATTTTCCTGGACGGAAGCCAAATTTGTGTATTAGGAATGCATGTCCTTATTCCCAATTCTCTCCTTTTTCAGCTATCTCTCCCTTGCTCTCAGGAAATGCCCAATTAAGGTCATCTGGTTTATAACCTCACACAATAGCATATTCAGTAGCTGTGCCAGCACCAGTGAAGCAGAAAAGGATCTACACTACGATCAGCTTAGTGAGATACTGTGCCCAAATTAGTTTCCCGACAGTACTGTAAACTCTGATAACTTCCTACAATCAGAGCAAACAAGCTAAATTACACAAATGCTTTTTTTTCGACAAGGCAAATCTCATAAACTGACTAATACTGAATTATAGTGAAGATAAATTTGGGGGGAAAATTAGCCACCTTTTGATCTGCTTATTTTCTCCTCTGTAGCTTCTGAAGAAGCACATGTAAACTCTGGCTTTATTCACAGCAACATCCAAATATTTGCATTTGCAACACAAGCATTTACAAACTCAGAAGATAAAACAACTCTTTTCTATTTCCAAGCACAGATAAAGCTGTATGTTCAGGAAGGAATGAGATGCTCCAACCATTAGCAAGAGAAAACAGGATCTGTGACCTCACTACACACTTCACATTTCAATAGTACATAATGAAAGTGTACTAGGGGCACCAAGCTGATTAGAAATATGGAGCACCTCTCCTATGGGGAAAGGCTGAGAGAACTGGGATTGTTCAGCCTGGAACAGAGATGGCTTAGGGGTGACTTGAAGCCTTCCACCACATAATGGGAGCCTACAAGAAAAATTGAGAGAGATTATTTACAAGGGCCTGCAGTGACAGGACAAGGGGGAACAGCTTCCAACTAACATAGAGTAGGTTTAGATTGTGTATCACGAAAAAATTCTTTACTGTGAGGGTGGTGAGGCACTGGAACAGGTTGCCCTGGGAGGTTGTGGATCACACACCCCTGGAAGTGTCCAAGGCCAGGCTGGATGGGGCTCTGTGCACCCTGGTCTAGTGGCAGGTGTCCTGCCCCTGGCAGGGTGAGGTTGGAACCAGATGATCTTTAAGGTGCCTTCCAACCCAGGCCATGATTCTGATTCCTGAGGGATGAATACTTTTATTAGAGGCAAAAAGAAAGAAAGAGGAAAATACAAATGCTTAAAATGGCATCTTGACTCAGACCCTCCACACAAATCCCACTTTCTTTACTTTCTAGTGCAACACTGATTTATAAGACCTATTTGTTGGAGGAAAAATCAAATGACATTGCACAAATATTTTATACTAAGACAATTCTAACGAAGCCTGAGCAGCAGAGGACCTGCTAATGGCATTGCTTGTAGACAAGTAGCTAATAAGCTGGTTTCCTCATATGATGCTGGTGTAATGAGAAGAACACTGAGAGCTCAGAGGAATGTAATCCTCTATAAACAGGCTTTAAGTTTCTGCTACAAACAAACAAACAGAAATAGTTTAATATACAAAGGACAAGCATACTAAAGACCCTCAATTACTACTGTGAATATCATTTTCTGCCACATTAATCGTATCTCCCAGGAATAGTTAAAAGGCCCACAGACACTGCTGTACATTACAGATTCCAGCAACACAGATACATTAACCATTTTCTAAATATGCTGTTGGTCAAGTTCCAAACAGGCAAACAAAAACTATCTCCTTCCATGAAAATACTGAGTTGAAACACAGGGGAAACATGCAGTCAGCTCCAGAAGGCTTTGTTGAATGTCTCTGCTCTTCCCATCTCTCAAGGTTTTTCTCCATGTATGTGCAGAATAAATGTATTTATAAAAACATATAAATTAGAAAGTGGTTTATGTATACATATATTTTTAAAAGCACTATTTTGCTAGCGCAAAGACAAAGTTAAATCTCTGCACCGGCTGTAAGGTGTTCCTTAAAGCACAACAGAATTAGGTTCCCTTGCCCAGCATCTGCTCACTGTGCTTCCTTTTGTTCAGGTATGAAAAGAAAAACCTCTTCTGTGACATTGTATCCTCTAAGAAAATAGGTAAAGATATATTTTTATACACATACAAATGCAAAATGCACCTCAGCTTTGGCTCAGACAAAAATCACCTGTGGAGAGCAAAGGACATGCACAAAGACAGCAGATTTTCAGCCCGGGACTGCTCTGCACAAGCTGCCAAAATCTGACAATTACAGCAGCAGCTTGTACAAAGTGCAACTGGACTGAGAGCAAGAACTTACTTCAAGGAGGCAAAAGGACACAGTGTATGGCAGCAACTTTCAGCCAACCACAGCCAAGCCCAAATAAAACTTTAAGGGGAAAAGGCTTGAGTGCACTACTTAGGTGTGTACACTCCTCTCCCAAAAATTAAATTAGGATTATACATAATCATAGTTTTATGTAACCTGTATCGATCCTAGACAACACACAAAATACACTCACCATATTTCTACGCTTTCCATGCTTTAACGAGTGACTTTTTAATGAATTTCAATGTTTGATATTAAGGTTTCTACACAACATGAGATCATGCATTCATATAAACACTCACTATTCTGAGCCTCATATGTAGCAAAAAAAAAAAAAGTCTTTTTCACGCTCAGCATATACATTTGTCTCTATTCAAGCTAACGGTTAAATATTTTGAAATAAGATTTTAAGGAGAGGCTTGAGGAGTTTGGTCTGTATTCTCTGACACTACATCTAAGGCAAACCCACCTCTGACAGTTATTTACAAAAAAACATCCAGAAATTACGAACCAAATCATCACTTGCATGGGCAACAGTCTTACAATGAGCAGGAAAACCACCTGCTCAGTTCACAGGGTGGAATTTTAAAATTAGTCTAAGAACTGATGTATGAACACTCTTGCTTGAGTCCATGTTTCCAGTTGTTACTGATAGCTACTCCTAAATGAGCCTCAGTGACAGGATGATAATCGAGAAAGGATATGATTAGTAGTTACTCAAAACAAAAAGGTGTCAGAAATGTAAAATTACTGAGAATTTTGAGGTCTGTGTTTTAAACCATCATGATTTCTCCATACCCTGCTCAGCATAACAGTGAGCTTCCCAATAGTAATGACAGCAGCTCTAAAATTAATTAACTACAATAAAACCAATGAGATCTCCAGTTTCACTTAACTAGACACAAGTTAAACTTCAGGTTGTATTGGCTGGAACTGCCACGGGAAAACTTGCTTCACAAAAACTGCTTTTGATTCTTACACACTCCAGTAACTGTGACAGTAATTAGCAAAAATCTCTCTGCTGCAATTCAAGACTGTTGGGTGATTAGTCACTGGTGGCAGCAAAACAGGTCATCCAAAGCACCAGCATATAGTACCTGTAAACTACATATAAAATTCAGGAGGATTCCTCAGAGAGCCCACCCATGGACAACAGCTGGGCACTGCCACAGTACCAGTGGTTCACAGCCCCAGTCCCACCTCAACACCAGGAGACCTGCCAAAAACATGCACAAGCCATGGCAAACTGAAGCCAGTGGGCTCAGTCAGAGGCAACGTTACACAGACAGAAAGGAGGAGGAGGCTGGAGGATGACAGACACACAGCAAACTGTGTGTGCATAAATCCCCACATACAGAACCACAGGGGTAGGGGCTGGAAGAGGCTTCTGGAGATCATCTAATCCAACACCCTGCTAAAGCAGGATACACACACACACACGAGAAAAGGCTGAGAGAAACTGGGCCATTCAGGCTGAAAAAGAGAAGGCTTTGGGATGACCTAATTGTGGCCTTCCAGTACGTGAAGGAAGCCCACAGGAAAGATGGAGAGAGACTATTTGCAAGGGCCTGGAGTGACAGGATAAGGGGGAATGGCTTCACACAGAGTAGGTTTAGATTAATATTAGGAAGAAATTCTCTACTGTCAGGGCAGTAAGGCCCCGGCACAGGTTCCCAAGAGAAACTGTGGATGCCTCATCCCTGAGAGTGTTCAAGGCCAGGCTGGATGGAGCTCTGAGCAGCCTGGTCTAGTTGAAGGTGTCCCTGCCCATGGCAGGGGGTTGGAATAAAATTACCTTTAAGGTCCCTTCCAACCCAGATCATTCTATGATTCTATGATATTTTTCCAATCACTCCTGGCTACTTTCTGTTCTAAAAGTTTACTTCTCAATTTTTTTCTTCTGTTCACAGATATTTACCGTCATGCATAAGCATCATCCTGCTCTGCACAATACATAAGAGCTCCCAAGGAAACACCAAGCTAGCCCCATTCCTCCTCCTCACTCTGCTGTTATGATAACAAGGGCGACTATTCTAGAAGCAAACAAACCAACTCTGGAAATTCCAAGCGTCCTCAAATCAGTGGGATCCCAGGCTCTGTAATACTTAGAAAAAATAACACTCACAGGGGCTGTCAGACCACAAGCTGCTTCTGAGGAGTCAGCTGTTCTTCCCAGGCTGCAGCTCCTGCCAGTGCTGGCCAGCCCAGGCTGGTGTTGCCAGATGCCACTCCTCCCTTCGATCAAGCACCACCACTTGCCCAAATTTCTGGCAAGCCAGGCCAGGCTCTCAATAAACCATCAGAGAGTCGCCCTCTGCATTCATTAATTTCCTGCCAACTTAGTGAGGGCCAGGGGTGGGACATGACAAAGACTGCACCAATTTCCACCGGATTCAACTGCTGTGGAGCAGCAACCTTATGAGTCGTTTCTTTGCCATTATTTCAATTGCTCTTTTATCCTGTGAGAGAAACTGATGGGGGGAAAAGCTTCCTGTATTCCCCATCCTACTTAGGCACTGTTGCAGAAAACTTACACCAACAGGAGATGAATTAAAATTCTCACAGTGACAGAGATGTGGTGCTCCTGGTGTACACTTCTCACAAACAAACATGCACAATCAGACTCCTAATTTTTTGGCTCCTGCACAGGCCAAAATGCCACTGTTCTCCACTCCCTGCTTAAGGTGTGCACATCTAGAAGGATTTCATTTACTGCAGCTGTTGATGGCACAAAGATCAAAGCTTCCACTTCACCTCAAACAACTCTGCTACATGCCCTAGGTAAGTGATACCAGGAAAATTTCACAATTTTTCCACACAAAATTCAGCATAGTACAGCAGAGAAATTGTAAATAAAATTTAAATTGCACTTTTTTATAGACAGGTCTGTATTATAAAGAGTCCACTGTACTCAACAGAAAGGACGCATTTGGGGAAAGAGCTCAGCTGTCTGTTTTGAATAGAAAGAAAAAAAAAACCCACAACAACCAAACTTAACAGAAAGCCTTTCAATAAAGGCTCTTCCGTTTAGCCCCATTAAAAAAAAAAATTAGTAACATAATTTCCTCCAGAAACAGGCCTCATAATCACAGAGCAGGCATTTACCCAGGCATGTCTGCCCTCCTGTCTCTCAAAACCAACAGCCCTGGCAGCTAAAAGCTACCTCCAGTAGCTTGGCCTGGCCCCAGGGATCCCCAAAAGCCTCCGCAGCACCCCCAGGCTTCCTGGAACCTTGGCCAGTCAGCGTGTAGCTCCTGATCACACTGCCTGCTCTTGCCCACGTCTTGGGCCACAAGAAGTTAAAGACAACATAGCGGGCTTGGGAAGAAGAACAGAGGGGGAGCACCTCCACTCCACTGCAGAGAAGTCTGTCAGAAGTGAACTCATCCCACAGCCCCAGTTGCACCCTCCCCAACTGCTGGTGCATTAGAAGACAAAATTACATCAGAAAAGTCACACACCACTATTTGAAGCATTCAGTAAAATTATTTGAGAGCTTATCCTGCCCCCACTAATCATTTAAAAAGAAATCATGTGAAGAGATACATGTTTTTAGCCTGGGGAGGGGAGCGTGGGCAGGGACTGACACAAGGCACAACTCTGCAGAATGAGCCTACAAGATAACATTAAGCCATGTGAAATCTGGGGCAGTGTTTAGCAGGTCACCTGGAAGGTGACAGGCTTCTGACAGCAGTTCCAGCTTCTGGGGCAAGACAGCCTTTCCTGGGTCAAGCACCAGGAAGGCACTGGCATGTGCTGTGTCCCTGCAGAAAGGCCACTGCCACACCACAGACTGTGAAGGGCAGCCAGCCGCTTTCACTTGCACTGGGTAATAACCTCCATGGATACAGGTGATACCAGAATTGAAATGAACCTCAAACACAACAGAGACACTACAGTATTCAAAGATGTGGTGAGATTTGTACCGGGAATCAGCTCGTAATTTTACTACCTCACAATTCAAGAAATAGTAAATTCAGCATTGTACTCCACAGAGGGCAACTGAAATTTTCTAGGACATTTTCTTTAAGGGGAAAGACCAAAAGGTAATGTTTAAAATTTTGCGTTTTTTTTTTTTAATGGACTTTGAATTACCTTATATTGAAACACACATTTGCCTCACCTCCCACAGAAAGCTGAACGTGTTGTGTTCTAATACATTTGGACATGGTCTCAAGAAATTTACAACAATTTGGATTTATAAGCACAATTTGCTGTAATTCAGCCCTGCCAGTTTTCCCTGTCTCAGTGGTGTCGTAATAATATCACCAAGAATGACTTTCTGCCACCACATACCTACCTGAAGCTTCACAACCTAACGTGAATAAAATGGGTACAAAATATTTCTGCAATGAGTTCACATTTTTGGAAAATTATTTGAAACAAAAACTTCAATTCTGTGCTGCCTTCCTAGCAGCAGCATTATGCCAACACATTTTCTATCAAATGACAGAAACGATAAGCTCTGATACTAAAATCTTCAATCCTTTTCTACTCAGTTAGGTCATAAAGCACTCAGTACCTTCCCTGGCCTCTAACAACTCAGCAGAGCCTGGGCACTGCACACACCCTCCACTCAGCACCAGCAGTAGGTAGCACATTTACCAGTCACCCTAAAATCAGCCCCAGAAAAAGCTTCAGGCCAACATGGCAATTTAGCAATAGCTGGAACTGGTGATGATGGGGAAATCTGTCTGTCTTCATCATTAATAAATACAGAGGTTACCCTGCAGACCAGCAGACTGTACCCAAAAAAGCAGCCCACGCTGCTTCAGGTGAGGGGACAACTGTGGTCCAGACAGGGCTGTCACAAGAGACGTTCCACGGCTTTCAGCAATAAGTCCCGTAAAACGAGTACAAGACCAAAAGGAACTTTTAAAAGTTGCCAGAAAGCTGTCGGTTACTTTTTAATTTCAAAACAAGTAATGGAAAATCGACAGAGAAGAGTTAATTCTAGTACCCAATATAAAAAAACGTTATAAGCTTAGATGCCAGAATTAAATAAACTTGCTAATTACTACCAACAAATAATTAAAAGGTTCTAAAGCAAGAAAACTACACAGTAGTGGGAAAGGCTCTAAACGAAAAGAAACATGGTCCTCAAACAGGTGGGAAAGTGCGTAAGATACAAGCAGAATTTGAAGAAAATAAGTTGACAGATGAGAAAATAGGTAATACCGAGATGGGAAACCCCTGTGCAAACTGTCTAAAAAGCTATTTAGCTTTTAAAACAATTCATATTTACAGGCTGAAAAACATTCTCATATATTTTGCCATGGTTCTATATCAAAACAAAGCAAAAGTTAAAATCTGCAAAGTATCGGAATGCTTTCTCAGTCATAACCTAAGATTTCTAGGATACAATATAGTATTCAGCCCTCTAACCAGGCCATTTATACGTATGCACTGGAAAGCGTTAGGGGAAAAAAAGAAAAGTACTCTTCCAACAGCTGCGGCCCCTGGAAAAATTTCTTTTTCAAAGTAACTAACTTTCAGAAGAATAAAATGAAACCAAAAACAAAAGGGAAGTGGGGTCTGTTCCTGCCATCTCCTCTTCTGAAAAGAATGAGAAACGTCATGTTCCAATGCATACCCAGCCTTTTCCAGATGCTTACTTTTAAAGCATTCTCAATGCACACACCTGAATGTAAATGAATACTATTTTCAACTTCCATGTGACACTCTCCTTTTTTTCTGGCTTAATCCCAGTAAAAACACAGCTGAATTCAACTTACCAAAATAGCTTTATGTTTTAATTGAAATTTGATGGAACATCAGAAAGTGTCATTTTTGGTTTGAGAACAGGAAGAGAAATTTCAAGCACAGGTATCTGACTTTCCTTGGCGTCATATAGCTTTGAGACAGACAGTTATCGCATAAAATATGTGTGACCTCAAGCCAGCCACTTACTATTCAATAAAAGCAAAAGTTGGCATGAAATACAGCTACATAATTCACAACCCAAAAGTTTCACACCTCAGACCCTGATATCAAGTGAACATCCTCTTCTAAAGGAAGCCCTCTGGATTTTGGGGTACAACACCAGTGAAATGATGATAATTTGCAGGAAGAAGTCACAGGGGGATAGAATGCCATTATATCACATGCATTCATTTCCACAAATTCTGTATACGGTAAGATACAAGGTCAATTAGATTTAAACAGCTCCAGATCATGCCTTGAAAACACTAACGCCTCTCTGACAAGCTTCTATTAAATACATTGTTCTGTCTACCTCTGCTTACTGGAAAACTGAAAATATACTTTCACCTGATGGCTAAAAAAGCTTTAGTCAAGGATATTTTAAGCACAATCTGCATTTCCTAGGCATCAGAACTTTGATAAACTTGGCTGTTGCCAATTAGTTGATAACAGAAACATTTTAAAAGAAATGCTGTGCAGAGTATAATTTTTTTCAGCAAGAATCCACCACGTAAAATCATTCAGATACCAGCTACAAACAAAAGCATCAAGTCAAAGCTGTGCATCTCAGAATAAAACCTGTTAGAATCTGCCTATCAGTGTTTCTGATGGCCTTTTAAAAAAGTGTTTTACATACACGAATCAGTGTCAGGAGATGTTTATATTTTCAAAGTTAACCTAGCTGCACTCCAGCCTTCAAGCTGTTCCACATCACATGTCCTTTGCATTCCACCTCTCCAACACCCTTAGAAGGAGAGATACCTTAAAACTCTGGACAATCAGTGGTGCTACTGCTCACACAACAGTGCTGTTCCTGTTCAAGTCCCATCACCACGTAACACCAGATATTCAGGGAAACTCTCATGCTGATGGCTTTCAACATGCTCCTGAATTTCATCCTTTATGGCAAAGAAAAGCTAATGACATTTACAAAACAATGAAAACTATGAAACCCAGATGAAAAAAAAAAAACAAACAAAAACAAAACAGTGCCGCTTTAAATTGCAAGCGTCTAGTCTGAATAGATTAAATATTTTCATTGTGATTTTCAAATGCTTGGAATGAATGATGTTACTAAATACATGGGAAAATCACTCTAATTTAACAGACAAGAACTCAGAAAGCCTCCCACTGACAACTGAAGTCATCACAGTGTCCAGCTCACGACACTTTGTGTCAATCTGCCCTTTACACCATCTTAGGACCCAGCTTCACAGCATTTCACAGCAACCTCAATATTTTGAGTCAATGTTGCTTAACATTTCATTCATGATAAAGCCCAAACCGTCAGATTCTGCACCACACTCACCAGGAACATTACTCTGTAGTTCAGTATGCTAAAACCACTTCTCTACCAGAAGACAGAGCCCTTTGAGTGTAAGCAGGAGTCAGCATACCCCCACAGCCACTCGAGAACACAGACTGGTGTACTCGCCTCAAATACTGAGGCAGGGAGGTGTAACCCTCTGCAGCCAAGAGACACTTTATCCACTTCTGAAAAATGGGGTGGTAACAGAGCACAACGGTGGTATGGACAGGATCATTCAAAAAAGCTTCATGAAAATTTTCCATTAATGGTCTGTAGGGGCTCTCAGTCAATTGCAAGTTTTGAAGTCCTACAGAAATCTAGCAATAAAGGATTGTAAACTCTGCAATACAATGAGAGCAAATTGCAATGCTGAAAGAAAGCAACATTTTAGATGGTCACTAGAGCACACACTACAGGTGGTCCCCACTTTACCTACAAGTTTGGCTGAGGTGTGCAGGCACAATACAGCTTATGATAACATCTGTATTCAGCACAGTATTAATGTAAGGTAGCATGGAAAAATCTGACGTGCTGATCAGAACACACTGTGTTGCCAAATTAGGAGATACAAGTGTTCACAAAAAATAGCAAGAAATGGCATTTGCCCACCTGAGGAAACAGGAAAAACTATTTCCTTTTGCTTGGCACAAAAGCCTGAGTTTGTACCTTTATTTGGCACAAAGCCTGAATTTGTACTATAATGCAAGGTATTCTCTGCTGGAAGGCATCTCACCACCTCATCTTTCCTTCAGCCTCACAGCTTTAGTAATCTCTCCCTTTTTTAAATAATAAAAAAGATGAGCTTATAGAAAACTTTCAACTTGCACAGTTTTGCATGCAACTAACTACTGTGATTCACAGTATCAGCTTTTCCCTATTAATTATGCTTGGCCATCAATTAACCAGACCATTGGATGTATCACAGTCTCAAAGTGAATGGAGGGAGCTTTCATCCCATGTATCACACACTCAGCTCTCTGGCAGAAGTCACACGTGAGTGACATTACTTTCACTCCACTACTGAAACTGAACCCATGTTCACTCCAGTCTAATATTTTCCACTCTTGGCAGATGCTGACTTCTTTTACGGCACCCCAACTGATAAAGTGTCATAATCAGCTAACAGAAGCCATCTCTATTTCGTAATGTGAATAAAAGACTGAACTTTACCCTGAATTCATAAAATCCTTTTGAAATGCATTGTCACAACAGCCTCTCCTACATTAGTCACCTAATACTCTAACTTGTGGTTTGAATCGTGATGCTACACTGCTACCCCAGGCACGAGTCAACAGGCCCCTGCTGAGAACCTGAATTCCCCCAATTTAAAGGTGTCTATCTGCTGACTAATGATCATTACATCGGTAGCTTAGTTACCAGGGTTTGATGGGGAAGTTTAGCAAACACAGCTAAAAAAACCCCAAGCAAAGAAAGAAACAGAAAACTACTATACAAAATAAAAACAACACACATACAACCCTTCACTGTGACTCAAAGCAACATTCACCCTCTTTAAAATAATCACGGTGGTTACCACAAGAGAAATAGAAAGTGAAAGCATTCAGAATACTTTCATTTCCAAGAAAATCTGCTCGCACACCTGTGGCTTTTCTAGTCAGAGAAAGTAGAAAAAACTTCTCTCAGTCAGGTCCCAGAAACTCACACACACACACACCCACCCCCCCCCCACCCCTCAGATTTTTAAGAGCTCTGTTCCATAATAAGTACAGAAAATCAATTTTAAAAAAACCAAAACCACAACTAACTAAACAAAACCAAAAATTCAGGCCTTTAAAGGAATTTGTTCCTACACAAAAACATGGAAGTGAAGACATAGCTCTTAAGCATTTTGTTTACTTTTTATGCTAAGGAATACCAAGAATGTAACATTTGACTTAGCTTTTGCCAGATGATCAGCTGGGAACTGCAAATTGGCATCTTCAATGCAAAAAGTGAAGAGCAACATTATTTTAATACATCTTTATGCACCTCTGGGCACCTCAATAATCCCCCCATCACTAGCACTGCCAGCAACGGCTGTAAGGGGGTGACTGATGCAGCTCCCCAGACAACTCCAGGTACAGGTGATGGTCAGAGACCTCCCTGCTGGTTCTGCAAAGATCTTGGGCCCAGCCTGAAAAGGCATCTTCCAAGTCCACTGGGGCCTCAGGTTGATTCACCAACCTGGCCACTTGAACCCAGCACCTGGGACATCCCTCAACCTCACCATTCACATCACTGGAGCTACAGAGCCAGCTTCTTGGGGATTGAAAAACTGGGCTGTCAACTCTTGGCTGGGCTCTTCAGCAATGAAGAAGAGAAGATTTAGCCAGAAACAGAACGGAAAATCTATTTTATTTTATTCTACCTTTCATTCCCGTTCAGTTACCCAAGTCCACGAACACCAGCTGAACCTTCAGAATTAAGGAGATGCCAGCCACAACGTATCTTCTCAGGCACAAGAGTGTAAGAAAAGCAACTGTTCAATTATCCTTCCACTTATCTTTATGAAGCACTTTAAAAAATGGGAAATACTTTTCTATTTTAAGACATGGGTAATTTGCTTTTTTGACCTTTTCATAGAAGTTGATAGGTTTTATCATCTTTTGTTGTTGCTGCTCATAGCAGCTGTGAATACAGAGTTACCCTAAAAATATTTGGGGGTGAGAGCTTAGGGGGGAACGTGTCGTAAAAATTTACTAAAGATATTTTAAAATAATATTACAAAATGTTACCAGGAAAATCTATAAACTTTACACTTTCATATTCTGAAGCAGTATTTTTCTTCCAAGGTATGCACCAAACATATTTAAAGATATTATTTCAGACAAATACACTTGTAAACTCATGCAGCCACTGTCGAAATCATTACTGAATTTCTGTGAAAGGTTTTCTGAAAGCAAAAAGTTTTAAACTGCTGTTAAAGGTTTCATAAGGTTGCTGATTCATATCAAATTATACCAAAAACCACAACCCTCCAAGATTCAGAAGATTTGCATAGATACCAAACAAAAAACAAACAAACAAACAAAAACACACAAAAAAAAACAAACCCCAAAAAGACAACAGAAACAGAACTAACCACACACACCTCCACCCACTTCCACCAAAATCCATCAGAACAGTCACAAAACCAGAAGGCATTCAGCAGACCAGTTTGACAAGGACTTACAAAATTACTTTGAATCACTGGCCTTTGCACCTTGCTCTAGCTTTCAGAAATACCATCAGGAATCTGTATCGAAGGTGTAACTACAAGTATTATGAAGTTTCTTGATATGAACTTTTTTCTTAAATACAGAACAAGATGTGTATATTTAACAGCATAACTCCACAGTACTTCAAGTAATGTTTGCAAGTTACTTAGTAGTCAGTGCAAATACTTTTAGTAAACTGGTGTTGCTATTCTGCTCATCCTGGTCAAAGAGGTACTAAAGCTCTGGGTACCAGCACTGGCACCTGTAACCCCCCATATTCAAGCCCTCCATGCACGGAGACCGCCTGTCACAAGGTGCAAACACAGACAGCTTTCCAGTCATGGGGAGATGCATAACCCATCCTCATTCCATGACCCAGGGGCCATTTCTCATGTGCAGGGGGACACCTGCATGTTGGTCACAGGCAAGAGTGGCTCTGGCCTCATCATAAGAGAAGGAGTCTGCAGCCTCTTAGATCCGCCAGGCAACAATACAGAGATTTTAAAGGTTTGAATTTTAAATCCTTGGAAGGTTGCCACCTATTAAGATGGAAAAAACCAGAGTACACAGCTCCCAAGATACCTTCCTTGTGTACCAAGTGCTCAGTAGATACTTTGAAATCACTTCCTGCTATTGAGGGCTGCATCATGTCAATTGGTGGAGACAGATGACTCTCATCCTCTGCATGAAGTGGCTATTGCTTTCAGGAAAGAAAAGCACTCAGTGCCATGTTATTAGCTAAATTTTTAAATAATAAGTATGTCAAAAACATGTGATGAGCAGAGCAGAAGCACACACAAACTAGCACAATTTTCACTTTTTTACCCCAAAAAAGAGCAAGCGAGAAGAATTTAGTATCAGACCTTGCTTTAAGCCAGGTATTATTTCAAGTGGTAAATATCCTTAAAAGTTTGTGATTCTTCTAGAAAAAGAAAAATGAGCTGAGCTGACACACCTAACTTTATTCTACTATTCCTGAGATTACACTGAGAATGCCCTGCTGAATCACAGGTCTGAAATAACAGTGGGTGTGGGAAGCCGAAGGACAGATAAAACAGCCTTTAAATCCGTGTACCAACCAATAAATGTCAGGCTCTCTCCACAAGCAGTAGAACTTGATAACACACATTGCTGAGAGGCCAGCTAAGTACCACCAATTAAAACCCAGTTTCTTCAATATGCTCTTCCGAGACGACCATCACAATAATCATCAGAGCTGAGACAAGGCTGAAACACGTTTGACCTCCCCACATCATAACTTCCAGTTACCAGAAGAATCAACATTCACCCAGCCCCTGAACCTGCTGTGTAGGGGACACTGGTCGAGGGAAGGGTCTGCACAGCACAAGGGGCAGCCTGGGAAGATCTTCCTCCAGGAGGAAGACTGATGTACGTAGGCACCAGCCATGTAGGGCTCCCTGGAGTACGGGAAATCCTGTAACACACATGCCTTAGTTCCTCAGCAGCAAAATGTCTGACAAAAAGAACAGGATTGTACAGGACAGAAATACAGATCAGACAAAACAAGAAGCTACTTTCACTTAACTTCTCACATTGTTTACATTTATTCACATGCTTTAGTCTTACTGTGAACATTACCTATAACTTTCGACCAAACGATGTCAGAGAAGCACACAAGGGCCATGAGAAACAAGAATAATGTGATTAATTATCTGCTTCAGGACATAAATGACAAGTTTTAACTAAGGGTCAAGATGACCAGCAGAGATGAAAGAAAAAACTTCTTTTGACTTGAGGCAGCTGCTTTAACTACACAATAAACTAAAGATAGCTTCAGTGGGAAACACTGTTTGTAGTTAGCGCATTTATTAATACAAACCTACATATCCAAGTGCTGCTGAAGTTTGACACACACTTCCTGTATGACAGTAAGAAAACATCTAATGAACAATATTGGGAACCACAGTTCTGAATGAGGTATGCTGATGACTCAAGCATCTCTTGTAAACCTAATATATTTCTGCTTGTATGTGGTTTCTTCACGCTAACAGAAAACAACTGTAACAAACTTTGAGGTCTCCAGAACAAACTCCCTTATTTGTGGAGACCTGGATTTTCCTCTTTCAAGAGAGGACAATGTGTTAGTGCTATGGTAGCCTCTCCACCTTTCATCCATGCATCAGCCCACTGCACGTCGACCATTTGCCTTCTTACTTGCAAATACGCGATCAGTGTTAAAGTTTGTCATCCAAATAGTTAGTCATCAGTCTCACTAAGAAATAAGATACTCACTTTGGAGTCAAACATAGCTTTTTTACAAAGTACTCTCAAGATCTGCCTTTCCCTCATTCCCTAAATGTAAGCAATCAAGGATAAAACAGGTAAACAATTTCAGATAATAAAATAATCAGATGATTCAACGGAAATAAAAAAAAAATCCTGTCATGAAAAAACCTTGATATTTTATCTAGTTTCTCTAGATACTTAGAAAAGTGACTATCACCCACAGATGCTGATTACAACTTCACAATTACTGTCAGCTTTATTTTTTTACTGCAGCATGGACTACCTGGCATATACCTCAATCAATCTTCAACCTCCTTTCGGGCTTGTCCTTGATTTGAAACTCAAGTAATCCTGAACTACTGACCCACAACCAGTAGCGTAGCTGAAAACTAAGGATTCTTCTAGTTTAGATGAAAACTAATATTCCTCCTTCAGGATTATTGTCAGAAAGCACAAAAAGGAAGCACTGATCAGGGTCCACAATGCACTGCATAACAGAGCATCTGATGTGATAATTACGATGTATAAAATAAAACACAGACAAGAGGTTTTGTAAAAGACAAGCCTGCTCACGAAAGTTGTCAGATGCACAGCAGCAACATCAGTTTTCAAACACAGCAGGCATATGTAGCAGCAAATCTGCTATATTAACCTGCGAGCACACCCCGGCTGAAAACACTGATAGAGGAACAAAATCAGTCCGTTCAGCCCTTGCCTTCCTGCTGAAGCAGCCAAGATCGCTGCTAACTACTTCCAACTAGGAGAGCAGCCCTCGGTCAGACACGCCCTCCCTCCAAAAAAGCTTCTTAAAATGCGAGTTGTACCACTTTAACCAATTATACCTTAATCAGCACATTCCCACTGTCCACTCTTACGGCTGCAGCCATTAAACTTCCACACCGACTATACCAAAGCACATATACCTTTATCCTCTTATGAAGGCAGCACATGCCATTAAAACATTAACAAAAATTAAGGAAGAGGCAACATACCACTAACCAGAAGAGTTGCACTAACGTACAAGTTACCTTTAAAACGTATTATTTTAAAAGCATTGCAATTTAATTTCAGACATTTCTCTTGACAGTTCAATTCAAGCGAATGAAAGCTTTAGAAGGTTGTGGTTTTTTTCCCTTCTTTTGACAGAGGAACATTCTCCATCGAGCCCTGGCGCACAGTAAAAGACTGGTAAGCGCCGTCACTCCCTTAACCCCGTTCCATGATGCACGTTAACACGAGTCCCTAAACCCGGCACTTTTTCACTCCAGCAGGAGCGCGTCACTCGCTGGAAATAGCGTTCACCTTTGGCAGGCGCGGATGCCGGCGCTGCAGGGTCACGCCGGGCATGTGCAGCATCTCCCCGCGGGCCCATGGCGGGCTCGGCCGGGACCCCACGCTTCTCCTGCCCACCCCAGTCCCCCCGCTCTCCCCGGCAGCCTGCGAGCGCAACAGGCCCGCCCGGGGCCGCGGGGAGCGCGCCGGGGCTCCCCCGAGGGCAGCGCCAAGCCCGAGGCCGGG
>VZRR01012256.1:10316-37478 GCA_013398015.1 Oreocharis arfaki
GAGCAGAACAGCACATAGAGGCCACTGCAGCAATTTCTCCCCCCAAGGTGCTGCTCAGAGCCATCATCCCAAGAAATTTCATCATGGGAAAGGTTATTGAGCATTGGAAGTGATGCCCAAGGAAGTGGGGGAGTCCCCATCCCTGGAAGTGTTTAAAAACTGCGTGGATGTGGCACTTCAGGACATGGTTTGGTGGTGACTCTGGTGGCCGTGGTGGTTGATGGTTGGACTTGATCTTGGAGGTGTTTTCCAATCTCAGCAGCTCCACAATTGTATCAGTCTGATCCTGGTTGTCCCTCCCAGATCGAGCCCAGGAATTCCCCTGGCACTGGTGGGTTGGGATGTGAAGCCCCCAGCGTGAGCTGATTTTCTGGCTCTTCATTTGTTCTATGAATATTTTACAGAGCAGCCTTTCGGTTGGGATACGAGAGGCGGAACTTCATTCCCGACAAATTTCCCTGGACAAACAGCGCAATTCCAGAGCCTCAACACCAACCACAAAGGAAAGCACTTCCAAAAGATCCTTTCCAAACCCCAGGCTGGAGATTCTCCACTTCCCCCATGCTGCTCCCTGCAGAGGCACCTCCCAGCGGTGCCATCCTGCCCGGATCATCCTAATGGAGACTGAGGGATTGCTTTTGTCCCCAGAAGTGGCAGCCGTGACCTGCAGGGAGCAGTGACACGATTAGCAGGTGAATTCCCAAAGACCTTTGGCTTCCTGTAGCTCCTGTGTCTGCCCACGCTATTGGATTGAGGAGCTAAAAGCAGTTCCCAAAGGCTTTTAATTTTATTTCATGAAGAAGAGAGCTGATTTCATAGCGAATTAGGCTTTTCACAGTGACCAGATTAAAATCAAAGATAATAGGATTTAAAGAAGCTTTCACTTCCATTTCCACCGGCATTTCCCAGCAGGAGCTTTGCTTTTCCTGCTCCTTCCTGGAGATTACAGATAAAAACTGAGGAGCTGTCAGGAAGGACAATGGGAGTTTGCAACAGCAGAGAATTTTTGGCTCCTCTTGCATCACATTTGTGGCTCACAAATTAATTTGATTTGATTCTTGATTAAGTTCCAGGAGCTGCAACTCTCCTGTGCAGGGTTCCAGAGTATCCCATAAAAGCAATGCCTCCAGCCCTGGAATAATGCACCTGTATCCCAGCAGGAACAAAAATCCTCCCAGGTACGCGGACCCAAGCTAAAAAGACATTCCAATTTTTTACCACGGCAGGGATCAGATGCCAAATCTGTTAATTCCTGTTCTACGTGGATTTTCTATCCAGGATTTTATTAGATCCTGGTTTTATTCATCTCATTGGGGTGAGAAGCTGTGGCTGCCCCTGGATCCCTGGAAGTGTCCAAGGCCAGGCTGGATAGGACTTGGAATAAACTGGTGGGATAAGATGGGCTTTAAAGTCCTTCCAACCCAAACCATTCCATGATTCTATAATTCCATGTTTCAGGATATTAGTTTAGCCCAGGGCATCACAGACTTCTTTCTGCTTTAATGCCCAGGGATTTTTCCCAAGGGAAGGATCGTGGGTGCAGTTTTGCTTCTTCCCAAAACAGGGAACATTTCAGCTGGGCAGGATCTTCTGGAGATCCCTGGTGCGGTGTCCCAGCACCACAGGGTGCAAATTCCTTGGAAATAAGGAACCCCTCAGGGTGTTCTGGAGGCTTGACTTTTGTAAAACCAGGTTTGAGACCAACTTAGAAACAGGACTACAATTAATTCTTTCCCTGGGGATGGAATATTTTCAATGCTGCCAAGTCCACTTCCCGTTTTCCGGCATAACAAACTTCAGAAAACACAGGAAACTAATTTTAAAAATTCCTGTGAACTCCTGAAGTTCTCACCCCATTTTCTAAATCTGATCCTGGCCGCCTTCGGAGCAACATTGGAATGTGTGGCCTCCATCCATCCATCCATCCATCCATCCATCCATCCACCCACCCACCCATCCATCCATCCATCCATCCATCCACTTCCGTTTCCTGGGCATGTCCCTACATTCCATGAGGGTTTTTTCCCTTCATCAGATTGATCCATGCAATAAATTGGGAGACACAGAAGGGCACATTCCTTCATAAATAGCTCACAAATGATGAGTAAATCCTTCGGGAAAATTAATTACGATGACATGAAACAGAGATAATTTATCTTTATTAATTCATTTGAGGAAAAAAACCATTAGTGGGTTTAATTTTGGGGTGGTGTAGTTACAAACTTGTTGGTGTAAAGAGTTACACGTGGGGAGAGTTTCCCGAAATAGGGAATTTTGTGGGGATGGGCACAGATTTGTTGTTCCATTGCTCCCAGTGGGATATCCTTTTGATCTTTCCCTGGAAATGACACAGGAAAGAATTTCAGGCCCTTTTCACCACGAAGAATTCCCAGCACAGCCCTGCTCGGCAGCATGAAGATGTTCAAGGACCAAAGAGACACAAAAAAATCCCCGAAACCAAAAACCAGTATTAAAAAAAAAATTATGAACTCCTAAAACAGGTCCATCTGCTGGCTCCTAAAAGGAAATTTATATCCTTAGGAAAAGCCACTCAGGTTTCAAAGGACACTGAGATCATTTATTACTTCTTGCCTTTGAGTAAAAAGTGGTTTATGGTGTCTTCCTCTTCCCACCTTTAGTTCATTGTGGGAACGGGGCGACAGCTGATATTTACGGGCGTTAATGGGATCAGGAAAGGAATTGTTCTTGATCCCTCCCTCGGAAATTTGATGGGATTCACAGTAACTTAATTGGAAAAGAGAGAAATCAGATCAGAAGAGGCAGTTGACCTCTAAAACCACGGTGATAAAAGAACCTCTTTTATCAGATGTCATAAAAGAGATGTCCTGAGGAGGAACAACGCCGAGATTTAGGGGATGTTTTATGTTCCTGCCTCTGCCAGAGCTCCCGGGGACCCGGGTCAAGACATAAAGTTTGTGTTGCTCGGGTGATGATCCCCTCACTCCTCCGCAATTCCCTCCTTTCTCACTCCTCAGGATTCACTCAGCTCCCTTGGGGAGTTCAGGATGTCCCTGACATCGGGTGTTTTCCACAGGGCCACCACCACTCATTTTATGGAGATGATATCCTGGGGATTTTGGGAACTGAAGGATGTGGAGGAGGAAAAGCAGGTGTGCAGGGTCCTGGGGCGTCTCCTGGGGTTTGGGGACACCTTTTTAGGGATGAGTTTCCTACCCTGGAGAGTTTCTCCCCCTCTATGGAAATCAGTTCTCTGCACAGTCCCTTCTTCCAGACCTTCCTGGGGATGGGTCGGGGGCTCCGGGGCTTTGGGGTGGTCTTGATCCCCCCCAGTCCGTGGGCACTTCCAGGCCTCATTCCCGCCCCGTTCTGGGCTGTGCTGATCTGCAGGAGCCAGAACAGGGATGGCATTCCCAGAAAATTCCCACCTCCACATGGCTCATTCTCCAGCCACATCCTGTTCTCTCCCAAGGAGCATTCCCAACAATCCTTGGGTGGCTCCATCCGGCTGTGGGTGTTTGGCCTGCTGCAAATGTGCCTCATCCTCTAATTTATGAGAGGGAAAGTGTATTATCCGCTCATCTTGGAGCAGGGATTTGCATGGAATACTCGGAATAATACAGGGAATAGTAGGGCATCACTGCGAGAAGCTCAACAAAAGCATCAAAAATAAATCTGTGAAGTTAAACAAGTGTGGGAAGCAGGCCAGAGGTGCCTTAAGGCGCACCGTGGCAACTCCAGGACATGTAATCATGGAATTACACAGTCCTGGAGCTTGGAAAACCCTCTAAGACCATCGAGCCCGACCCACAACCCAGCACTCCCAAGGCCACCATGACCCCATGTCCTCAAGGGCCACATCTTAAGCACTCCAACACGGAATGCTGAGAGGGACCAGAGGGAAAAAAACCAGGAACAACGGAAGGGATGGATCAGCATTGTTCTTCCACCTTAATTACGGCGTTTCCTGATATTTGCTGGGCAGGATTCCAATGTTTTCTTGGGGAATTCTTTTCCGTGCCAGCAGAGCTGTGCTGAGTCAGCCCCCAACCCCTGGGAGAGGCAGAGACTCTCCCTTTGCACCAGCCACATTCATTCCACACCCAACCACATCCCGTTAATCAGCTGCCGTTTAATTAATCGAAAAGATCCCTCGGATTGAGTTCCCATTAGGGCCTTGTTGGAAGCAGTGACATTTCCAACACTGCTGGACAACCTTGCTGCCTTCACAGATGGCAGCGCTGCGAAATTGGCCAAACATTCTGCCCGCGACTGGTTGAACAAACCAAAACCCATCCGTTCTGATGAGCTGTGGTGCAGCAGGAACGAAACTCCTGCCGGAACAGATTGCTCCTCACTCCGACGTGCTGGCTCTCCAACTTATTCCCTCTTTCTGTGCACAAACATGGAAATACAGCTGAATTCAGGGCTTTGATCTGGGCCATGAATCCACAGGTTCCCAAAGAAATCCACCGGTTATTACGTTATTCAAATAAGTGGAATTTTTTTTTTTCCGTTTCCGGATTTTTATTAAAACACCTTTGCAGAGGGAAGCTACTAAAGAGCTTTTTTTGGGGTCATTCATCAATAAAGAACAGCAACCAAAATGAAAAAAGAAAGCCACCCTGGGTGCTCCAGCACACAGAAATTCCTTGCAGTGACAGAGCTGGGGGGTAATTACTTCTCCATGTGCTGGGATGACTTTATTATGGGAATCTGCATTCATCTGGCTTGGAAATGACAAATTTCACAGTGCTTTATTAGGATGTGACTGCTCAATGTCTGATGTGACAGGGACACGTGGAGCAATCCCAACCTCCTAACGCAGCTGTGCTTTGTGATCTCCCAAATGGAGCTGCTTCCGCTGATTCCAGGCATCTAAAGGAATTTCAGGGCGTGGTGGGGGCTATAAAATTCCTGAAAGCTTGGGTGTTGATGTTCAAAGTGTTGCCACGGGCCTTTAAAATAAAATTAATTAAAAATATTAATGGGACAAGACCCCATAACAGCAGCAGCTTTTCCTAGTGGTGGGTAAACACAAGGAAAAGCCATTAATTTTTGGAACGAGCTGGAAGCAGTGCTGGAGGGTGGTGTTACACGGCCAGGAGGCCTTGGAAATCCTGGGATGTCCCAGCTGCTGTCTCCAAATCCTCTGTGTGCTGAAGGAAGGAATGTTGCAAAACTGGAGGAAGGCCCAAAAATGGGATGGGAGCAGTGGCAATCCCAGAGCTTAGCCCAAAGGTGGGATGGGAGCAGTGGGAATTCCAGAGCCCAGCCCAAAGGGGGGATGGGAGCAGTGGGAATCCCAGTGCTCATCCCTTTGGATGGCTCTGAGCTGCCACTGCCGTGTTCCTCTTGTTCCTCTTGCTCCGAAGGGCCCCAGTGGAAGAAATGACTTCGAGTTGCACCAGGGAAGGTTCAGATCAGATTTTAGGGAAAATTTCTTCATGGAAAGGGTTGTCCAGCCCTGGCACAGGTTGCCAGAGGAGTGGTGGACTCACCATGCCTGGAAGTGTTCCCAAAACGGGTGGATGTGGCACTTGGGACATGGTTTAGTGGTGACCATGGGGGTGGTGCTGGTTGATGGTTGGACTTGGTGACCTTCAAGGTCTTTTCCAGCCCTAACAATTCCACGATTCTGTGATTCGATTCAAAGGTGAGTTTAGCTGGAACGGCCCTTTGGACACCACTGGGTGGTGGCTTCAGTGGTGGTGCTTCCTGGGAACGAGGAATTCTTGGCCCTACCCTGGGCTGTGCCCTGCTCCTTTCGTGGGGGATGGGGCAGAAGGAAGAACTGGGGCAGCACACGAGTGAAAAGGTTTGGATTAAACCACCAGGAGAAGTCACGTTTCCCAAAAAAATTTGTGGACTCCCCATCCCTGGAAGTGTCCAAGGCCAGGCTGGAGGGGCTTGGAGCAACCTGGGATAGTGGAAGGTGTCCCTGCCCTTGGCAGGGGGTGGAACAGGATGATCCTGAAGCTCCCTTCCCACGTGAACCATTCCATGATTCCCTGTTTCTACTTCATTCTCCAGCCCCACACGGAGCAGGACATCCACCGGAACAGCCCCCAGGAGTTTGCAATTAAAGCAGAACAAAGATTCTGCATGGAGCCAACACAAACCCTTCTATTATCCCAACTCTGCTCCGGGGGAATTCATCCCTTACTCAATTGAAATTTCCATTTCAGCTCCACCTGTAAAAGAGCGTTGGAATCCTCATTATTCAATTAGACAGAGACAGCAGCAATAAAATATCCCTTTTTTTGCAGCAGCAGAAGCTGAATGATGTTTCCTTGAATACCTGCAGCCATATTCCCTAATTGCTGCCTCATATATCCTAACTGTATTATTCCCGATTTCCGAGTGTAAATAAATGTACTGCTTGGGATGATCATATTTCACACCAATTTATTTGAATGACATTAATGAGTTCTCTCCACCACTGAGACCTCGCTCGGAGAGCCGGGCTCTGTTTTCCTGCCCGTAATTTAATATAAAAAAAGGTTTCTCCCCATCGTGGATTAAATTTAAATAAATAAATAAGCAGCAGCTCTAGGGATGCCTGAAAGGATTTAATCCTTGGTTATTTGCATTCCTGTTAGGAGCCTACAACAACATTAAAAAAAAACAAAACAATTTTATTTAAGAAAATGGAGACTTGGAAGTGATCTTGATACATCTGAAGGTTAAAATTGATAACAAGACCCACTTTGCTGGGTCTCGTTAACAACAGCTTTGCTGTTGGAATTCTCCGGTTGAACGCTGTGATCCTGGAAGACACAAAAGTGGCATTGGAATGCAAGAAACACCCTTAAAAAGGGACATAAAATCAAAGGAGGAAGAGATGGGTGCAACGTTCTACCTGATCTTTCTATAATATGACACAGCTGGGGCCTGAATTCCAAAGTCGCATTCACTGGATCCTATCAACGGAAGTTCCCGTTCCATTCGCCTCCCAATTTACACCATTCCCTCGGAAATCTCCACCTCTAAAGCCCCTCCACAGGGATTTATAAATTCCCAGTTCCACAGAAAAGTATCTCCAGGGCTACGTGAGCCAACAGCTCTTCATCGTCTTCTTCTCGGATGTTTCGGTGTCACCTCGATGGTGGAGCAAGGTCACGGTGTCAAACAAACCGAAAATTGTGCAAATAATGGCACCAAATTCAGGAGTTGGGCAGACACTGGAGAGCCTGGCTTAGGAAAGGGTTTTTCCAGACTTAGGAAAGGGGTTTTCTGGATTTAGGAGAGGATGTCTCTGGATTTAGGAAGGGGTTTCTCTGTGATGTGATCCAGGAGCTGCTTGGGACACGAATGGGAGATGCAGGGTTTGGGGTTCAATTCTTGTGCCAGTTTTAGTGGAGCCTTGTGCCTTTGTCTCAGTCATTTTTAGGTGAATAAAAAGGGGTTTTTAGGTGCACAAATGGGTTTTTAGGTGCAAAAAGAGGGGGGTTTAGCTGCATAAATGGATTTTTAGGTACATAAACAGACATCCTTGAGGGCCAGGGCCTTGAAGACCTCAATGGAAGTGGGTCTAGCATAGGAAGCTTGAAATTCCCTCTAAAAGGGCCTTTTTCTGCCCTTTATCCATCGGTGAAACACTGGTTGGTCCTTAGCCTAAATCCCTGGCTGCCAAATCCATGGATGCTGAGGTGACTCAGGATCATTCCTTTTTTTCCCTGTCTCCAAGGGGTGCGATGATAAATAATTAAATTGGAAATAATTAAATAGTTAAATTGGAAAGTATCCATATTTTATAGTAATCAGTATCCGTATTTTATATTAATCAGTGCCTGTAATTAACACCGAGAGGCAGATTGGCCCGGAGCTGTGACATTTCAAATCCAGAATTTCCCCCCATCCATATTCCCTCTGGAAAACCCTCTGTGGGAATGCTGCTCCTTTTGGAAGCATCCTTGTGGCCACGTGCTGTTGGCACCAATGGCTCCGTGACCTCCACCCTGCACTCTGCTCCATCCAGCCTGGCCTTGGGCACTTCCAGGGCTCCAGGGGCAGCCACAGCTTCTCTGGGAATTCCATCCCAGACCCTCAAGGGGAAGAATTCCTTCCCAACATCCAATCTAAATTTGTTTCTGAAGTTTAATCCATTCCCCCTTTTCCCTATCAAACCTTTGCACCCAAACCCGACAGATCCCGCCTGGATGTCACTGCCCAACCTCTGGGTATTCACCAAAATTTATCAGCGTAAATAAAAAATCATCTCCCCAGACCCGCCCTGCCTTTATGGAATTAAGATCCTTCATGGAATCAAGCTCCTTTATGGAATTAAGATCCTTCGTGGACCCGCGGGGCTGCTCCTCTACCGTCGTTTTTCCCGACGTTTCCGCAGGGCGTCCGCATCAACATTCCAGTGCCGCCACCTGCCCGCTGAAGCAGGGTTTATCTTCCACTTGATATTCCAGGAGTGCTTCTCCTTCCTCTGAGTGGCACGGTGCCACCCATCCATTCCGGAGCGAGCAGAACTCTGAGGAATCATCGGAGCCAACCGCCCGCTCCGCACTCAGTGGGCTCCCCAGCTGCCATTTCCCACGTTGTTACGGTTCCATAAACTACCCTGACACTGCCGTTACGCTCCCAAATTCCATCCCACTCCGCTGCTCCCTGGAAATGGATGATTCCGGAGGTTGTCGCATTAGCAACGAGGAGTTTGTGCCAGGGGGGTTGGGAATGTCTGGGATATGACATCTGCTGGAAAACGTCGGGACGATTGATTCATTGCTGGAGACAGCAGCAGGGAAGGCGCCGCTCGTTCACAGGTGAGAGGATCCATAAAGGTTTAAATCCAGATTCATTGCAGGAGGGGGATTTATTTTCCTCGGGAACGGGGATTGCAGCTCTCTTCCCTCTCTTTATGAGACGTTTAATTAATGAGTCACAATAAACGCGTTCGAAACTCGCATTAAGGTCTGCGTTAGTCTTGGTGCTTGCTCCTTTATGGATGTTTGGGAGGGCAGACGGGCTCATTCCAGGGATGAGGCCTCTCCAGCAGAGCCAGGAGCACCAAGAATTTGGGAAAAGGGAAAAAACCCCAAGGGGATTATCCCTAACATAGGGTGAAACACTCTGCTCCCTTCTGTGTGGTGGAAAGGGGGGCTCTGGGTGTGGATTTCTGGGATGGGTTGAGGAGAGGCGAGGCCACCAACAGCACAGGGTGGGGCTGCTTTTCCTTAAAATAGAATCATGGAATGGTTTGGGATGGAATGGGCCTTAAATCCCATCCAGAATGGCAGAGGGCAGGGATGGATGGGATATTGGGAAGGAATTCCTGGCTGGGAGGGTAGGGATGCCCTGGAATAGAATTCCCAGAGAAGCTATGGCTGCCCCTGGATCCCTGGAAGCGTCCAAGGCCAGGCTGGACATGGGGGCTTGGAGCACCCTGGGATAGGATGGGACTGGATGGGATTTAAGATCCCTTCCAACCCAAACCATTCCACGATTCCATGGAAGGAGGTGCAGGCAAGAGAGAGCCCATGAGCCCCGCAAGCGAATCCTATTAAATCCCATATTTACTATTGAATTCCATAACCCCAAAATCTGCTGCACCGAGGGTGGAGCAGTGATCTGTAAATCAAACCACGGAAACCCTCAGGGGAGACGTGGCAACTTCTCCCCAAACCAAGAAATATTACCAGAAAATAACGCGTGAGGGCAAATTCCCCTTGTGCTTCCCAGGTGCTCATCCCAATCCAGATTTTCTTTCCTATTTCCCGGGTGTCCGTGTGAAAGGAAAAGGTGTGAAGTGCAACCTGCCAGCCTGGTCTGACACAATTCCCAGCCACGGAGCTCTGTCTGCTCTCATCCTCGGGGGTGAAAGGCAGAGAGGGACGTGGAAAATCAGCCCCGGATGAGGAGGGAGGAGCTGCTCCTTGGAGCACCCTCAGAAGATTCAGGAGTCACTTCCGTGGATGTGCAAATCCTCCCGCTCCTGGAGCTCTCGGGGCTGGAATTGCAGCTCTCATTTCAGGCTCAGCAAACCACGTTTAATCCCCCCTCCAGCTCTGGGAGAGTTTAGGGCTCCCTGGGCAGGAAAAGGACATCCAAGGTAAGAGAAATACGCTGATGGATGGATTTTAAAGGAATATTTTCCGATGTTTCAGGGGCAGGGAAAGAATCCTTGGTTTGTTCTGTCGGACAGGGTGTTACCAAATGGAAAACTTGAGCTGCCAGGTAGAAAATACCATAATTTCCATTAAATTAATGGGATAAATCTGAATTTCAATCAAACAGGAATATGATTTAAAGATTTTCCACAGGAATACGTGCCCTGGTGGATTCCAGTCAATCAAAGAATAACAAATCTCACACAACCATGTTACGTTTATGAATTCGATCCTTAAATCATCTGAAAAAAACCAGAATATTCCAGTGCATCCAGGCATTTGTTCCTATTCAAGCAATTTAAGGAAGGGAGTTTAAAGAAAGGAATTTAAGGAAGGTGAAAATTCCATGTGCTGGCACCCCTTTAAATGGGAACACACCTTGAAAGGTCCCCAAAAAGCCTCGTGGTGGGACTCAGCAGCTTTTAAAGTGGCAGAATCCAAGCAGGTGCAAATGGGAAAGGCTTCCCTGAAGTCTGAGATATCCCTGAGTTCATTCCAGAGCGGGACTTGGATTATATTTCCTAAAAAACTGGGAACACTCAGTAATTTTCACTGTGCTGGATATTCCACTCCTTATTCAAAAACCAAAACCCTCCTGTTTTTGAAAACTAAATGTTCACAAACTCTTAGACCCAGAACAAGGTCAGTCAAGTCCACCTGGGCAGGAATTTTTCCACTCGGTTTTCCAGAGATGGAGAAGAGGCTGAGCTGCCTCTGCACTGCAGCTTCCATGGAAAAACACGAGGGAATCTCCCGTTCCATTCGCTGCATCGTGCAAAGCATCCCAGTCCTCAGGGGAGCTGGAAGGAAGGGTAAAAATCGAAAATAAATTCTATAAACCCCCGGAATTCCATGCGGTTCTTTTGCCAGGAATACGAGGAATAAAGGAGAAAGGGGAGAAAAGCAGGATCTAAAACCTCATGGTGGTTGGGAAGAAGTAAAGGAGATTATCCAAGTGTTCGGGCTTGGTTAAAATTCCAAGAAGGATGATAATTGCATGCCTGGACAATAATTGGACAAAATTCCAGAGAGGATAATAATTGGACACCTGGATAATAATTTGATGAAATTCCAGGTAGGATAATAATTGGACATCTCTGGAGCTGCTGGTAGAGGGACTCTGCTGAGGAAGGAATTGGAAAATATTTCGGTACTCTTAGGGAAGGGGTATTTTCTAGGTTGCGTGGAAATACAACAGGAATTGTGTGTAAAACTCACTGGGATCAACAACTGACCGAGGTGAAATAATTCCTGCAGCTGGGAAGGCTCCATTCCCTGTTCCCAGCCCACTGGCACAGGATTCCAGCCTTTAATATACTCCAAATTCCCAGGGCTCCAGCAGCCTCTCGACTTCTTTGAGTGATTTCAGCAAAATTACCCTAAATTTTACATTCTCCTGAATATTCTTCCTCGGGAAGATTAGGAAGACCTCGGCTTTATCCTCCTGCCATGAGAAAGCTCCAATCCCGTCTCGTCCAATAATTGCTGGATATCCTTTCCTGCCAGTTGCCCTCCTTGCTTTTGATCCCTTTGTCTGCTCATCCCATTACTCATTTTCTCCTCCGGGAACAGAACTGTCCACTTTAATTTCATTTCTATGCAGCTGATACCTGACTTGATTTCTTATTCCCTAAAATACCGCCCTTCCGAGCTCTCCATGAACTTCCATGACCTTCTCCCATTAGGAAGAGAATACATCTAAATTTTGGAAAATCCTGCTCCTCTGTGCTGCTGACCCTCACTTTGCACTCCCAATTTGCGCTTGTTCAGAACAAGGGGCTTTGTCTCTGGCAGCAAAAGCTGCCTAAATTCCATCTGGGATGTGTTAATCCTTCGGGAGAAAGATTTGTCAGGGAAGCTGGCGCGGCCTTGGAGAGATTGCTCTGAGTAGAAACTGCCTGAGATGGATTTCCCAGGAAGTTTTCATAAAATCCTGGAATGCTCTGGGTTGGAAGAGACCTTAAAGTTCATCCAGTCCCATCCCCATGGGACACCTTCCAATATCCCAGGCTGCTCCAAGCCCCAATGTCCAGCCTGGCCTTGGGCACTGCCAGGGATCCAGGGGCAGCCACAGCTGCTCTGGGAATTCTATACCATCCCCTCCTCACTCTCCCAGACAGGAATTCCTTCCCAAGATCCCATCCAGCCCTGCCCTCTGGCACTGGGAGGCCATTCCCTGTGTCCTGTCCCTCCAGCCCTTGTCCCCAGTTCCTCTCCAGCTCTCCTGGAGCCCCTTTAGGCCCTGCCAGGGGCTCTGAGCTCTCCCTGGATCCTTCCCTTCTCCAGGTGAACATTCCCAGCTCTCCAGCCCTTGGAGCTGCTCCATGGCCTCCTCTGATCCTCCACCAAAACAGATCCACATCCTTCTTATCTTCTTGCTGTGATTCCACTCAGTTTATTTGGCAACTGAGGATGTCCAGACATCTGCTAATTCCAGGTATTGGATTACAGGGATTTGTTGGCTTGGAAGCTCAGTAGATGCAAGCAGGATCACAGAGAAAGCAACATTTCATCCTTGGGAAAAAAAACTTGGGAAAAAAATCACCTGCCCTGTCAGCTTTGAAGGAAATCATCCCTGGGAATGCCCTTTTTGAAATCTGAGTGGGAAGAGAAAAGCAGATCAGAATATCCTGGAATGGTTTGGGTCGAAGGGACCTTAAAGCCCATCCAGTTCCACCCCCTGCTGTGGGCAGGGACACCTCCCACTATCCCAGGCTGCTCCAGTTCTTTGTTCTCTCAGAGCCATCTGGGAATCAACGTTTGGTTTATCCCTCTAAAGAAATAGGCAAGCTCTTGGATTTTGTAGGCCCAAGATTTTGCAGGCCCAAGATCCAGCTCTTGGATATTGTAGGCCCAGGAAAATAAAATAAAATAAAATAAAAATTCCTCACTTTGGGACGCAAAAGGCAATACAAATTTATTTGAAGGATGTTTGTGCCGCAAAAAACTAAAAAAAATCTGTGTTTTCCAGTGATTTTGAAGGCTTTTTGTGAAGCGTTTCTTCTGTTTCTTTATAATTTAGGAGCAGTTTTACTTCAGAGCACTTGAACCTCTCCCAGAGTGACAGCCTAATCTCCTGTGCATATTTTTAATAAAGCCTGGACAAAGCCACGGAGGAATTTTGTTCTTGAAGCGCCGAGCAGAACGATTTAACATCAGATATCCAGGAAATCAAACCTTGGGAGCGAGCGGAAAACACTGAAGGGTTGATTTCCACATCAAGGCTGAGCCTTGAGCACTGATAAGGCCGAGTTTAATTTAGTAATGAGCAGGAGTTATCAATAACCAGCTGGTTTTACAGCAGCAATAACAACATCATTAAACTGGGAATCAAAAGGAAGGGGATGAAAAAACTCCATCAGGCTGAGGAAAAATGGAAACGGCGGAAAGAGCAAGTTTACAGGATTAAAGGAAGTCGGAAAGGTTAATTGGGAGCAAGAAGTGCAGGGAAATTATTAGCAAAGGGCTGGAAATGTTCAAACCGGTGCTGGGAAAACTACAGGATAAATCTGGGAAGCGCACACCTAGGAAAAACAAGGGAATTACAAACAGCCATCCCTCTCCGCAGGGATTTGGGGAAAGAGGTTTTATGGAAAAAATTCTATTTATGGGGAAGCAGGGGGTGGTCAAGCGTCCATCCAGGCAGGAATGGGGACTGGAAGTGCCTCATCCTCCTCCTGCAAATCCTTGGAAGTGTCCAGGGCCAGGTTGGATGGGGCTTGGAGCGACCTGGGATAGGGGAAGGTGTCCTTGGTCATGGAACTGGATGGGATTTAAGATTCCTCCCAATCCCAACCATTCTGTGATCCTATAATTTAATGGGATAGCTCAAGTTTTCCCTTGTCTCCTCTTTCCTTTATTCCCTTCCCATTTCGTTAAAACACAGAGGACTGAAAGAAAAGGACGAGTGAAAGAAACAAAAGATTCGGAGCTTTAAATCCATCTCTTTTTTTGGAAGAGAATGAAAAATAAATCCAGTCCTCACCTTCCTCAAATAAAGGCTTTTCCAAACTTCAGTTGTTCACAGGAATACCGAAAAAAATAATCTATTATTCTTATTTTCCAGCCTACAGAAAATTAATTTCATATCGTACATTAAAAAACCAAGACACAGCTGAAGTGAAATTCGTGATTCTCAGCCGATAAGAAAAATTTAATATTAAATCGAATAAATCAGATGGTGTGGAAAGGAAATCAGACTGAGAGGGGTTTATTTTCCTTGGAAATTGCCCTCCTGGAGGAATGGAAGTGGAAAAAATGCAGAGATTACCCTAAAATAAACTTCCAAGCTGGCCATGAAATCCTAAATGTGGTTATGATTTGGGTTTGTGAGCTGTAGCCTTCACACAGAGCACAAAATTGCAAACTTTTTCGTTTTACAATCCTTGACTAAAGAAAAAAAAAATACAATTATTCATAAATATCCGGGGCAGATTCCCCTCAGCCGTGGAAAGAAATAAAAAGGAAATGTTCCCTGTAACTCACACACTCCAAGAGTTGCTTTGCAGGGATTTCTCCCGTTCAAATGCACTTTCGAAGCTTCAAAACTTCCAATTCCTTGAACGAGTCTCAAAATTCCCATTAAAAAAGGCGCAGTTTCTGATGCAGGAATTTATAACGGATGTCTCCAAGGAAAGGCAGAGCTGGGAATGAGCGGCTCAGGAATAATCCACTCCACAAAGGAGGTTTTACCTTCAGATCTGGGGATTACTCGGAGTGGAAAATACGAATTTTCATCTCTTCCACGGGCTTTTTTTCCTATGACTAATTGCAGCTCCTCCGGATATTCCCGATACTCATCCCAGCCTGTTAATTCCAGGTCTTGCCACGTTTTTAGTTCCCTTGACTCTCCAAAGTGATGAATTCCACAGGGAAATCACTGTTTTGCATGGAGAAACGTTTTTTCTTTTTCATTTCTTTTGGAATCCTAGAATCCCAGAACTATTCCGGTTGGAAAAGCCCTCCAAGGCCACCAAATCCAAACATTCCCCAGCACTTCCAAGCCCACCCGTGTCCCCAAATGCCACATCCACACTCAAATGTCTTTCAAAGCCTTTATTCCCACTATCGGTAAGTCAAATTTCCCAAGCTTTTTTCTCCAGGTCGTTTGTCACCTCCTAAACATCGATATTCCCATGGCACAGATATTCCCTGTGTCCTTTAGCACGTGGAAGTTGAGTATGGAGAAGCAGACACAAGTTTGGGGACAAATAAAACCCATTCCAGCCGAGCAGCTCCATTAAAATTTCTCTTTTCCTTTCCCATGATCAAGCACTTGGAAAATTCCTTCTGATTTTTATCACCTCCTAACATCTTCCTAAAATGCTGGGAGAGGCACCTTTCTCCAGGCTTTTCCTCTCCGTTTGTAAACTTTTTATTTGGAAAAGTTTCGCCTTGAGATGTTTAAAACGAGACCATGAGAAACATTAATTCTTTTTTTTTTTTTTCCCACTGCTGTTAAGACTGGATTTTTTTTTTCACACTTACGAGGCCATGAGAAATGGGAAATTTAAGTCAGGAGTCCTTCATTTGAGGGTTGGATATCAGCAGGAATTTCCCCATGGAAAGGGTGCTCAGGCCTTGGCAGGGGCTGCCCAGGGAGGTTTGGAGTGCCCATGGCTGGAGGTGTCCAAGGAATCCCTGGAGGTGGCACTCAAGGTGGGAATCAGGCATAGGTTGGACTCCACGACCCCAAAGGGCTTTTCCAACCTCAGCGATTCCATGATTTCCTCAGTTAACTTCTCAAACGGACAGGAAAGGCCAAACAGAGCTAAAAGCCAGGAAAAGCACAAAAAAACCCTGGAAAATAGTGTTTTGATGGGAAAAAAAAGGAAGAGCAGGAATAACACAGAGTTTTGGAGACTGGAGCATCTTTGGTGCATCAGCTGTACAAGAAAGAGAGCTGATCCCTCCTTTTCCAGGGATGCACAGCTGAAATAATTCCTACTTGGGATTACTCCGAGGAAAATGCAAATTCGGGGCTTAATTAGCAAAACCTCTGCCTTGTTTCTTCCGCAAACCTTTCCAAATCCATTTAAAGGCGAGAAAAGAGAGATGACGTCATTAATCAGATGCAAAGTGTGATGCAACGGGAAATTCTCCCATTATTTGGCTAATTACATTTAATTTGTCCTTTTCCTGGGAGCCGCTAATTAACCCGAGGAGCTTTGCCAAGCAAGGAGCGAGGACTTTGTGCTGGGGCAGAGCAAATGAAGCTTTGATGTGAGGCTGGTGAGTGGCAGCTCCTTCAAGGTGAAGCATAAAAAGGCTTTAAAACCCTTTAAATGTGAACAGAAGCCTTTGGCTTCCCATGGTAATTAACGCTGGAGCTAAACGGGATTTGGGATTTAAATGAGGCCCCACATGTTTTCTCGGAAGTTGATCTTTGCTTCCCGGGCCAAGACAATGATTTCGTGATGAACCTGCTGGAGGTTTGGATTGCTGGTTATTCCCAGCTCGGGGTTTAACATGGCTGGGGAGTAAATCCTTTAAACCCATTTGGTTTTGGTCTTTTAGGATCAATTATTCCCTTCATTCGGGCAGCAGGTCCTGGTGAGCAGCGATCCCTTGTTTTGTGCTGATGGGATCTGCACAACTGGGATGGGTCTGGAGAATTTTCAGGAGTCGTCTCAGATCCGTCTTCCTCTCCCACCTTTGCACAGCGAAGAATCGGAGGATTCCAGAAGGATTCCATCCCATTCCATCCCCTGCCATGAGCAGGGACACCTCCCACTATCCCAGGTTGCTCCAAGCCCCGTCCAACCTGGCCGTGGGCACTTCCAGGGATCCAGGGGCAGCCACAGCTTCTCTGGGCACCCCGTGCCAGTGTTTCACCACTTCCCTGTGTTTATTCACTATCCCACAAACACACATTCCGGTGTTCCACGAGCATGGAGGACGAGACAGCGCAGGCAGCTGGGATAAAGCTCCCTTAATCTCCAGGAGTTTGTAATTTCCTTTAGGCCTCGCAGTCTTTAATAATATCTGGGATGATAACAACGTCTGGGAATATTTTTAGCATCCCTTTGTTGCTCAGACAGTGTCAGGACTGTGCTGCTTTTTCTTGTTCACAGCTTCTCATCCCAGGCTTTGCACTGAAGGCGAAGTGTGGAATTAATATTGTGCTTATTCCTTGAAACTTCCACCGAGATTCCGCCAGGATCTGTTCCAGCAGTTGCTGTCCTTTGCAACGCATTTATCAGCTCAAAATCCGGTCCTACAAATATTTCTGTGTTCGCTGGGCTGTGCTTTGGGATTTGGAGACAGAATCCCAGGATCACTGAGGTTGGAAAAGCACTTCAAGGTCAAGTCCAAGCTGTGCCCAGTCCCCACCTTGTCCCCAGCCCAGAGCTCTGAGTGCCACCTCCAGGAATTCCTGGGACACCTCCAGGGATGGGCACTCCAAACCTCCCTGGGCAGCCCCTGCCAGGGCCTGAGCACCCTTTCCATGGGGAAATTCCTGCTCATGTCCACCCTGAGCCTGCCCTGGCCCAGCCTGAGGCCGTTTCCTTTGGAGAGCCAGAAGGTCCCCCCTGAGCCTCCTCTTCTCCAGGCTGAGCTCCCTCAGCTGCTCCTGGGGCTCCAGAGCCTTTCCTGGACCATCTCCAGCCCCTCCGTGTCCTTCTGGAAGTGAGGAGCCCAGAAATGGGCACAGGAACTGAGACAAAACCTGCACCGGATTTTCCATAATTCCTGCAGCTCCAAATCCAGACTTTCCAATGTGAAACTCCCCCACCACCAGCTCTCCTTTTCCAACACCTTCTTTCCACTCTGCTCTAAGATCAGTGTTTAGTGCTCATCATCAGAGCCTTCCAACATCCTCAATTATCCTTCTTTTCCCACTAAGGACCGCTGGAAGCGGCTTTTGGGAGGTGAAATCCCAATTTCTTTCCCTTATTTTGTGGCTTCCAGAAGCAGAAGTTTCTCTGCAGTTTCAGGGACTCACTCTGGAATCAATTTATGGATTTTTTTTTTTTTAATTGCCTCACAACAACTGAAATTGGGGTTTTTAAATAATGATTTCCTCACAGGTGAAGATAATTGAAAACGCCTATCCAAGGTCTCCAGGATGAAATAACAAGGAAATAAACAAAAAGTGAGAATTGAATTCATCTCAGGATGTTTGAGAATTGGGATTATCTCCCAGCCATGTGACTTTTGTCCCGCCTTGTGTTGTTTTTGCTTAGAACAAACTCGTTGCCCTTTTAATTAACATTTTGTCTTGATCTTTTGTTGTCTGTACAAGAATTTAACTGAAATAATCCATTTCTATCTCTTTCAAAGCTCTTGCCTCTGCTTTCGGTAATTAAAACATCCTCCCCGAAATGAATTATTTCCTAATTTGGGTCTTATTTTCACTTTCACGCTTTCATTCTCACTGACGCACCCACCACTTCCTCACAGCATTTTCAGGAGGGTTTGACCAGTATATTCCAATTTTTCGAAGAAGTTTTAATTTGCCTAATTGGTTGCGTGGCTTTATTCGAAAATAGAACAAAAGCCACCCAACCCCACCACCGCCACCAGTCTGACATCTGGGGGAGGAGGAGGACCCCCAGAAAATTGGAAATCGGCTGTTTTCCACCTCAGAAATTCCTATGGAGGGCATCTCACCACCTTTACACTGAATTTAGTCGGCCAAAAAGAATTCCAGAGGGGTCTTGGCATTCCTGGGGCAGTGCTGGAGCTCAGCTCTGCTGCTTGCCTGGAATAACTCCTCCCATGGAGAAAAAAAAAACCAGCATCCACCTTCCAAATCCCACAAATCAGCTTCTCTTGGATCCACCTCGTGGCTTGCTGGGGCTCCAGCCCCACATCCTGTGGGGCTTGGCCAACAGCTGACGAGGGGTGGTTTCAATGAGGGGCTGGTTTAAATGAGAGCACGGTTTTAACGAGGTTGTTAATTAACTCTTTGTGGATCATTTTTCTTCCTTTCATTTTCTGGCTCGATATATTGCAAAAGAAAGGTTGGACCCAGAGTGAGATCGACCTTGAAGAGTCAATTCGTCAGCCTCAGGGCCCCTCTTCAGCCAGCAGAGAGAAAATGCTCAAAGGGCTCTTCTGCTTCCACGCCTCTCTTGGGTTGAGAAGAATTTTGGGATGGGACTTCTCATTCTCTTGATCCCACGGGAATCTCCACGGCAGATTTATATGCATAAAATAAAATAAATATATTTCTGTGTAGGTATCTGCTTTTGGTCAGATAAATCCCACATTTTGTGCCGGAGAGTGGAAACAACGAACTTGAGGAAATCGTCCTTGAGGGAGCACGTTTCAATCCAAGGTCGGGTGAATTTAAAGGTGAAAACCTCTGAAAATTACCCGTGAAGAAACTTGAAACTTCCCATAATGGAGAATAATTTTTGGCAGAGCTCACCCACCTGTACTGACATCTAAAACAAACTAAAATCAGTCCTGGATTCTTTCCAGGATCAGATCATGAGGGGGAAAAAAAATTTATAGACGTCAAAATGAATAAAACAGATGGGAAAACAGCACTAAAATATTGAATTGTGGGGGCATCTCGAAGGAAAGAATGAGCACCTTCACTTCAGGCAGCCTGGACATCACTGGAACTTCCTGGGAAAGGCAGAGAGGAGAATTCCAGCACCTCCTTTCCAGCAAAGAGGGAGGAATGGGCTGGAAGGATGAAATATTCCAAATGCTGTGGATAATTGAGCTAATAAGCTCATTTATTCAAGCCCCAGAAGCCTCAAAATAGCTTTTTCAAGTGTTTTTAATTTTTTCTTCATCAGTTTTACGTAGGCTCCTTCTCGGCGCCTGAAATACCTGCTCGAGTCAGAGCGTTCAAGGGGAAAGGGGAGGAATTAAGGGGAAGTTGTGGCTGCCAGGAATGGAACAAAAACTGGTGAAGGTCCCCATGGAACAGAGGGATAAAGGAATTCACTGCACCCGGAGTGAAATTCTCCTATGAGTGATATGGAAGTTTCCCAAATTTTTTTTTCACTTTTATCTACACCCCTAAAATACCCCCTTCCACCTGAAGTAGCTGTGCATGGATTTAGCACTTCCATGTGCAGATATTCCTTAAGGAAGCACTTCCCAGGCTTCTCCTCACCTGTGGGCCTTAAAATCCTGCTACTGTTGATGAAAATATAAAGCCTAAAGTGAATGTATTTAACACTTTCTCCTGGTGCGGGGTTGTCTTCAGGTCTCTGAGGAGAAGCTCTCTTGTTTCATTTAGAAGTTTATTAATGGGAAAAATCTCTGCCCCGCAAGGCCTTCAGCCCCGGAGCAGGCCCCGTGCCTCTGTTTCATTCCTGAGGGTTTAACCCAATGGAAAAAGGGAATTCTGGTCTAAACTTGAGGCCTCTGTGGCATTCCAGAGTGGCTGCGACCTTCAGCTCATCTCCTCCGTGCTGGCTCGCACCACCCCGGGGTTCCTCTTCCCACCTCTCCAGCCGTGCCCAAGGAACGATGCTCAGTTCACGCCCAGCTGGTGAAGCCCTTTGGATGCTCCTTCGCTTCAGGAAAATGGGAAACATTCCAAGAGAGAACTTGAGGGTGATGAGGCACTGGCAAAACAGCTGTGGCTGCTCCTGGATCCCTGGGAGTGTCCAAGGCCGGGTTGGACAGGGCTTGGAGCAACCTGGGATAGTGGGAGGTGTCCCTGCCCATCCCATCCCAGGATGGGATTTAAGTTCCTTCCCACCCAAACCATTCCATGATTCCGTGGTGATTCAGATTTGCCAGGGATGGATCTTCTCCCATCACCAGCCATCAGGGGATGAAGGGGAAGAGCTCCCCCACCACGCAATGAATGATGCCAAAAATCCCACAAAGAATCCGTTACTCCCAGGAATGACGAACGGAGTTGCACACTCAAACCCAGGAGGTGCGTCCCACTGTCCCAGGGCCCCATGCAACCTGGCCTTGGACACTTCCAAGGATGGGGAATGTACCCAACCTCAAGAAAAAGATGGATTTTACACCTTTCCTGAGCCTCTCAGCCGGGTCTATGCAAAGCAGGGATTTACAGCCTGGAAAAACTCACATCTCCTTCCAAAACACAGATGAAAGCCTGACATTTCCCCAAACCCCAGGATTCTGCGCAGATCCCCGGAACTTACCCTTCAGAGAGAGGAGCCACATGCTGATGAGTCAATCTGGAGCGTTGGATGCCTTTGGAGAAGGACAAAGCCCCGCTCCCATTGTCCCGGGAACGTTCCTGGAGAGGAAATGTCAGCCAGTGGCATCTGGGGCTGTGTGGGGACAGACGGACCCGAGCATCTGCTTGGGAAGTCGAGGCCAGGAAGAGCCGGAGCCTGGCAGATGGTGGGAAGGACTCCATCCTTCCCTTGTCACTGGGAGACTTTGGAATGAGGCAGCTCAATCCTGGGAATGCTCTGCTCCTGCCACAGGCAAATCAAGTCGTTTTTCAGCATTCCAGGCTGAGCACAAATGTGGGAATTACAGGGAATTGTTCCCTTGAGGGACTCTTTGAAGGTCATGGTTTAGCCATGGTTGTTGCAGCTTCCTCCTGGAAAACACATTCCAAGGAAAATGTCCAGGTTTGGCATGAGCCGAGGGAAAAGAGAGAGTTAAAACCACTCCTTTAAATTTTCTTTTAGCTCCTTTCTCTTTTTCCAGGTTTCTTCACACTCTCCGTGTCTGGAGCCCCATAGCAGCATTTCGTAAATATTTTTAAATATTTATCCATTTTTTTCTGCACTGATTTCCCAAATTTTCCTCTCGGTGTCTTGCCCAGCAGTGATCCCGTCCGCCTGCCCAACCCCTCATCCCTAAAATAGCACAGCAAGGCAACACTTTGGGAGCAGTCGGAACTGAGGTGCTGAAAACATGGAATTCTCCATGGAATAACTAATTCTGACACGGAAAAGAAAATATCAGAGTGATCCATATTCCGGAAGGGATCCATGTGAGCGGTCTGAGGCGCTGGAAAACTGGGATGTGCATAGAAATGGCAAGGAATTCTAAAGCTCTGTTTGGATTCACGTTGTCAAGAGCCAAGAGGATTTTTTCCCCTGACTTTTGCTCTGAGGAGATTTTCTTTGCTTTCCACGTATTGTGTGCAGAGAAAATAATTCATGGGATGGTTTGGGTTGGAAGGAACCTTACACTCATCCCATTCCACCCTTGCCATGAGCAGGAGCACCTCCCACTGTCCCAGGGTGCTCCAAGCTCCATCCAACCTCGCCTTGGACACTTCCAGGGATCCAGGGGCAGCCACAGCTTTTCCAGGCTGGAAGGTGGAATGTTTGCATCCCATCAGCTCCTATTTTTTGCAAGTAGGAGAAAAACGTGCTGAGTTTGGGGAAAGACTTCGGACAAGGGCATGGAATGATAGGACAAGGGGGAATGGCCTTAAGCTCTAAAGGGCAGGGTTAGATGGAATATTGGGAAGGAATTCCTGGCTGAGAGGGTGGGGAGGGGCTGGCATGGAATTCGCAGAGAAGCTGTGGCTGCTCCTGGGTCCCTGGAAGTGTCCAAGGCCAGGTTGGAGCAGCCTGGGATAGCGGGATGTGTCCCTGCCCATGGAATAATCCCATCTTCAAGTTCCCTTCCATCCCAACCCATTCCAGGATTCCATGATTGATTTCCTGGCTTCCACACGTTTCTTCCCCAACCTGACCATGCAGGGGAGGTTTGTATCCATGGGACAGCCTGGATCGATGCTGCCTGGAGTTCATCAGGAGTTTTAAGGAGTCACATCACTGATCATTATCTCCAAACCTATGCAGGCACTAAATGGCTCCAGAGAGATTCTTATCTCTCTGATAGCCCAAGATACAGCCCTGGGGTTTTGACACCCGACTACAAGAGAAAAATCAAACTGGTAAAAAAAACCAGCCCCCCAAAAAACATAGGACCAAAGAAAAAAGCACAGCCAAAAAAAACCCCTACACACGCACAAAAAAAAAAACCCCCAAAAAACAAACAGAAAAACCACCACCAAACAAAACAAATTAAAAACAACCGAAAAAGAAAAAAGAAAAAAAAAAGGATAAAAAAGGAAAAAAAGGAAAAAGGAAAAAACCCAAACAAACAAAAACCCCAAAACAAACAAACAAACAAAAAAACTACAAAAAACCCACAAAACCACCAAAACAAATATTTTAAAAACCCCACAGAAAGTAGAAAATATTCTGATTTTCTGACCTAGTGAGTAATGCAGACATTGGGTTTTGTTTCATTGTCCTTTTGAACCTGGAAAATATTCAGTAAAAGCTCATTTTAAAAATTTGCTGCGATGGGAAATCCAACGAAACTCTCGTGAAATTGGTCCAGGATTGATTAAATCACTGCTTGAAAGTTGTGCCGTGTTTCTAAATCCGTTTTATTGGTCTTATAGCTGTTGGAACACAGAGAAATCCAACAAATACCCAACACGAGGGGACAACATTCCTCGATTCCTGAGAATTTATTGGGAAAACATCCATCCTTTGTTCCTGGATGCCTGGGAATTTATTAGGCTGTATTAAATCATTCCTTGTTTGTTTTCATTTTCCCAGCACCCAGCACAATCGCTGCTCATTAGCACCCTGTTCTCTTTGTTATTTACTCCTAATTAACGGCATCTGCAACCCTCGTTAGCGACAATTTCGGGTTATTGTTTCAAATATTAACAGAGATAAGACGTGATATCAGAGATACCAGCTAAATATCAACATCCAGGCAGCTGGAAAGGCTTGAATTCCCAGAGTTTCTCCTGCGACGACTCGGAATCGTCCTGGACGTGGATCTGGAATTCAGGTGGCACCAAATGCTTTATGGGATTTTAAGGATACAGCAATATAAGCTGGATGGATGAGGCCAGCTCGGATTTCCAGCAAGGTAAGCGCAGGAGTTATAAATTTATTGGATCCACTTTTCAATGTCCATTTTTAATATTGCTTTAAAAAGTTGGAAGGGAAAATATTTAATTATTTTGATATAGGGTCGGATTAGTTTGCTATCGGTTTGGCTTTTTCACATTGACGAAAAATCACGGAATTATGGAACGGTTTGGGTTGGGAGGGACCTGGCTGAGGCCTGGGATGGGACAGGACTGAGGGTGGTGGGAGGTAAGGTTGGAACAGCAGATGATTTATTGGTATCCCAAATGATGATCCTGTTAATCATAATTTGATATCCCAAATGATGATATCCCAAAAGATGAACCTGTTGATCATAATTTGATATCCCAAATGATGATATCCCAAAAGATGAACCTGTTGATCATAATTTGATATCCCAAATGATGAACCTCTTGACCATAATTTGATATCCCAAATGATGATATCCCAAAAGATGAACCTGTTGATCATAATTTGATATCCCAAAAGATGAACCTCTTGACTGTAATTTGATATCCCAAATGATGAACCTCTTGACTGCAATTTGGTATCCCAGATCATGATATCCCAGATGATGATCCTGTTGACCGTAATTTGATATCCCAAATGATGATATCCCGAACGATGATCCTGTTGATCGTAATTTGATATCCCGAAGGATGATATCCCGAACGATGATCCTGTTGATCGCAATTTGATACCCCGAAGGATGATCCTGCCCATGTGTCCATCTACCTCACACACTTGTCCAACCAACTCCCCGAAAACAAAGAACAACCTGAATTTTCCAAGTGTTTTCAATTCTCCACAGAAATCTGGATATTTGCTGTATTTTCTACTTCAGAGACATCCCTGCTTATCAAATACCCGATCACACCCACCAGATAATTCCGGTGATTCTCGTTGCAAAGCGGAGCTCAGGGTCTGGATATTCTCCACGTGGAATATCGGGGTTTTTCAGCCCTATGCCACCACAGGTCAAAGAACTGAAGCCCTGACAACCACCACAGACTTTTTGAGGGAGGAGATGTCAAAGGAAGTGGACACCAAAGGTTTTCCAAAACTTCTGACCAGGATGATCCCAGAGCTCAGGTGCTGCCAGTCATGGAATTGTGGAATATCCGGAGTGGGAAGGGATCATCCAAGGATCATCCAGCCCAACTCCTTCCCTGCCCAGACACCCCAACATCCCCACCCTGGGCACCCCTGGCAGCAGTGTCCAAATGCTCCTGGAGCTCTGCCAGCCTCGCGCCCGTGCCCATTCCTTGGGGACCTTTTCTCTGAAATCCTAATATCCAATCCAATCCTAATATCCTAATATCCCCTGCTTTGAGCTGGGGTTTGAATTTATCTCTCCCCATCATCCACTGATGCAGCAGCTTGACAGCCAGACAGGATCTTTCCCTTCTCCAAGCTGGAATATAATAGGAAAGGCTAATTTGGGGTTTTTCCAGAGCTTAATTTAGAGCAGAACCAGCATGATGGCAGCAGAGCTGCTCCAATCCCATCCCATCCCATCGCTCCATAATGGGAATTCTGGGAAGGACATGGAGGATTTTTGGCCTTGGAATGCTTCACCTTTGATGTCCTGCTGCTCCTGGATCCAAAGAAACTCCCTGAGATCTGAATGCGGCATCGCTACCTGCAACTGCACCCGAGACCCGGGATTTGTGTGGGATTCCTGTAAACACAGCTCCGTTAGAACTCGGGAATTTAATGAATGGGAAAGCCATTCCTCATTAGAGACCTCTGAATGAGAAACGTCTCCTCATTATCTCGCTAACGAAGCCCAATCAATGAGCGGCTTTTCAATCCAGGCATTAATGGGGAATCCAATATTTCCCCGAGTGCTTCACAGGGCGAGCGCTCGGCAGCGGCACCTCTGGAATTCGGCTGTAAAGTGAAAACAAGGGAGGGGAGGGGAAAAAAGGAGATGGGTGGGAATTTGCCTGAGAGGAACGGGATTTTAAACCATGTTTGTACCTGGATCACGGAATCCTGGAATGCTTTGGGTTGGAAGGATCTTAAATCCCATCCTATACCATCCCCTGCCATGGCAGGGACACCTCCCACTGCCCCAGGCTGCTCCAAGCCCCATCCAGCCTGGCCTCAGACACTGCCAGGGATCCAGGGACAGCCACAGCTGCTCTGGGAATTCTATTCCAGCCCCTCCTCACCCTCCCAGGCAGGAATTCCTTCCCAATATCCCACCCATCCCTGCCCTCTGGCACTGGGAAGCCATTCCCTGTGTCCTGTCCCTCCAGGCCTTGTCCCCAGTCCCTCTCCAGCTCTCCTGGAGCCCCTTTAGGCCCTGCAAGGGGCTCTGAGCTCTCCCTGGATCCTGCTCCTCCCCAGGTGAACATTCCCAGCTCTCCCAGCCTGGCTCCAGAGCAGAGGGGCTCCAGCCCTGGGAGCAGCTCCATGGATTCCTCTGGACTCTTTCCAGCAGCTCCACATCCTCCTGATGTTGGATACCAGAAGTGGATGGAGCTCTGCAGGTGGGATCTCACCTGAGCAGGGCAGAGCTGAGACCACTTCCCAAAGATCCCTCAGCTCCTTAGGGATCTGGGCTGCTCCAGAGGCAGCAAAACTCCCTCATTCAGTGCAGAATTCCCTTGGCTGCTGTTGGGGCCAGGAATTCGGGAACCAGTGTGTGCAGAGCCACCGGGGAGGTTGCTCCCCCACCTTCAGTATGAACTGAAGGCCAGTCCTTTATCCCGGGAAAATCCCAGATTTTCCCCAGCAAACCTGGATAAAGAGAACTCCAAAGGATTCACAGCCAGGCTGGGAAGTTTCCCCTAGGCCCAGCAATATTTTTGATTCATCGAGAGCGTTTTCATTTGCTCCTGATGAAGAACCACCGAAGGCAGAGCCAGGAAGGGTCAAGAGGCAATTAAGAAAGGAAGATCCAGCTTTTCACTGCTGGGAAAAACAGTTAATTAACGGAACAAGTGGGAAAGAGAGAGAGGGGAGAGCTGAACCACAATTTGGAAAATTTAAGGAGCTTTCTATCAAATGAATTGATTACCAGCCTAATCATAATCAGGACTCTTGGATTAGCAGTTAATTTGTGGAATCAATTAATAGCGGTATTTTTCCAGTGGCGGTTTCCAGGGAATTCAGTGCAGCAGGTTTTTGGAGATAACAGATGCTGGATTAGGGGCTGTGGAATGATTCTCTGTCAATTCATCAGCTCTGCTTCCAGGATTTTTATTTTTAGGTTTTTTTGTTGTTTTTTTTTTTTT
>VZRR01012256.1:37500-63362 GCA_013398015.1 Oreocharis arfaki
TTTGGTTTTTTTTTGGTTTTTTTCTGTGCATGTGACTGGGTGTTGGCTGAGTTATTTTAATTCCTTTCTTGTTGCCTGGGCACTTTCTCCAGGTTTTTACATTAAAGAACAGATTATTCTCCCAAGAACTTTTTAGTGCTCCCTGCTCTCTTGGAGGGTTCATGGAATAATCTCCTCTCCGGGGGTGGAGCAGGAATTTTCCTGCCGAAACAACAGCTCAAAGAAAACTTTGTGGGAATTTGTGCTCCTCAGAGAGAGCAGCTGGGACTGGAATGCCACGGCAGGAGAACATCGGGAATCTGGAATTCTACCCCTTTCCTGCTCACTGGGGTGGATTTTGTGGGAACTTAAAAATGGGATTGGATCCAGAGTAGTTCAGAATGACGAATTGCTGCCTATTAATTATCAGATGTGTCATTAAATGAGTCCTAAACCATATTTTGGCAATAGTTCCTTGCCGGTGGGACAGACTGAGGGATTTGTTTGGCAAAAACCAGGACTGGAATTATCTCAGGCCAGGACAATCCCTGAGGCCATGGATTGATCCATCAGTTCAGTACCTGAGGTGGTTCCTGCCATCTCAAAGCCCAGAGTTTGGGCTCCAGGTCATGGAAAAGCTCCTAAAATGTTCATCCATGGGCTGTGAGCTTGGATCACACCAAACCCTTCACGTCTTCTGATTCCTGTTGTTAAAAACATGGATTTAGGAGAAAACTTGGCATTAAAACCACAGGAAGATGGATGAATTCAGCAGTCCTGCGCTCCACGGGGTGCTCCGCGGAGCCTGAGCTGGATTTAGCAGGAAAACAGCCGAATTTCCAGCTTTTTGTGTGCCTGTGGTCAGTGGCCACCTAAAAAACCAGGAACAGCTCTCCCAGACGTGGGTTTTCCATCCCTGTTCCTAAATGATGACGGGAGCAAACCCACCCCACCCCTCTCTTTGGGGTCAGTTCCTCAAGATTGGGTTTTCTGTAGGAAACAATCACTAAACTGTTAAAACGCTGCTAATTGGAGTCCCAAGGAATCCTCAGTCCTGGCTGTCCTGTGGAATATCCCGCTGGGCATCCACGTGAAACACCTGAGGGATGAGACTCCCGGGAGATCATCCTGACTCCAGCACCCGGGATTTTCAAAATGAAAACCATTTTCTTTCCATAATTTCCATGGAGCCAAGTCTCTGGTGTTCAGTTCCAGCAGGAATTGAGATTTGAGATGTCATGGAGAGGCACCAAATAAATTTTTTCCTGATCAAAGTGATAAAAACCCTTTTCCTTTCGTTCTATTTCCCATCATTTATTAGAGGCTCTGCTCTTTAAGTCTGTCATTCCCTGGTAGAATTCCAAATCGTGGCAAAATGAACTAAACCCAAAGCATTTTAAAACATTTCCAAACCCAAAACGGCATCGTTTAGTCAAAAAACCAGGAGGGCGCCAGACAGTGACGGATCCAAGTGAAATCCCACATGGAATCTTCCGCTCAATGAATTCCCCAACGAGCCATTCCTTAAAAACACGACGAGAAGAAGGCAGGAACAAGATGTTTTAGGAAGTTCCAGACTAAACCAAGACTAAAAATGGCTTTCCCGGCAAAATTCTGTCTCGCAGCTCTCGTTTTATATTTTCCTGCTTCTTCCATCCATGGCACAGCAGGAATTTTACTCCTCAAGCTGTTCCATCTCAGATTCCCCTTTTTTCTTTTTTTTTCTTTTTTTTTTTCCTGGTGCCAAACACATCCCTGCTGGAGCATCCAGTTTGTAGAATCCCATCACGAAATATTTGGGAAAGCTGATGGTTTATGCATACAAATATTTAGAGCAAATGTCTCTGCGTCGTTTCCCATCTGCCAATTCCCACTCCCAACTTTTTTCACCTCAGGAGTGCCCTGAAAACCCTTTTAAAACGCTCACCAAAACTGACTTTGCTGCCCGATTTTCAAACCAATGAAAATTCACGAATTATGAATAGATTTTGTTCTCCCCACAGCAGGATGCGGGACCCGTAATAAAAGCAGCACATGGAATAAAAGAAACAACGGGAAAACTGTGGAGGATGTGAGAAATTAGGGAATGGAAGGTGTTGGATGAGCGGGAGTTCCGACATTCCTAAATCTGCTCGAAAAATTGGGATTTATTGTTGTGTATGGGGGATTTACGGGTGATAAATCCTAAATGAGACACATTTGAGTCTGGCAATCGTTGGGAGGAAGGGCGTGAGGAATGAAGAGGGGGATTATTTGGAATTAATTGTTGGCAGGAAGTGCATGAGGAACGAAGAGGGGGAATTATTTGGAATTAATTGTTGGCAGGAAGTGCATGAGGAATGAAGAGGGGGAATTATTTGGAATTAATTGTTGGCAGGAAGTGCATGAGGAATGAAGAGGGGGAATTATTTGGAATTCACCGCATGGGAATATTCCTACATGGAAACACAGAGGAGCTGTGGCTGCCCCTGGATCCTTGGAAGTGTCCAAGGCCAGGCTGGACACAGCTTGGGGCATCCTGGGATAGTGGGAGCTGTCCCTTTGCCCAGCTGATTCCCAGCATTCCATGCCGAATTCCTGGTGAATTCCTCCCTGCTCCTCCCAAAGGGGCTTTTATTTGGGACAGAAATACAAAATCCCCCAACATTTAATGCTCATTTTCCACTGGAGTGCCTGGAACTGGTTTGGCTTTCAAATCCCACTTCAACTGTTGGCTCAGCGGGGTCCCCGGGAGAGTTTGGTGACATCAAACTATGAACCGGCAGCTCAAAAATAACATTTCCCACTCCTCATTTCCCACCAGCTCCCTCCCTCCCGACTTCATTCCCGAATTTTGCCCCAAGCTGAATTAATTCCCAGCTCAAATATTCCTCAAAACTCTGTCAGCAGCTGTTTAAACCCACAGGTTTTAGAGCTCCCTGTTTGTTTCTCCGCGCTGAAAGAAGCTGTTATTAAACACGGGATGAAATATTTATGCAGCGCGACTTTAAAGCAAAGAATGTTTGATCACAAGAGGTTTCTTTAATTGAAATGAGCTCGGTGCGTGGCTGGGGTTTAATTTAAACCCTGCCTTGTTAAAACTGAAACTAAGAACACACAGTGACATCTGCGGTGCTTTTCAAATTCGAGTAATTATAATATTATTAATTTTTTATGGCGCAGGAAATCAAATAAACCGTTTCCATATCGCCAGCTGTAGGGTTTAATTGGGGGTTTTTCGTGAGGTGGTTAATAAACGAAATAAATGTGTGCAAATGTGGGTTCTGCACGGCATTAAAGTCGAGATTTTGGGAGCCACCTGTCTATAAATAAAACCAGGGGAAAAGCACGGTGAGAAATCCCTTCCACCCTTCCCTGCTGCACAATTATTATTTAAAAATTAAAAGTAATTTTTAGATATTTTAAAAATAATTTTAAATAATTCAAACCCAATTTCAAAATAATGAAATATAATTAATTTTTAAACAATTGCAAAATATTTTTTTTAACATTTAAAAAAAAACCCAAAAAAATTATAAAGAATTTTAAAGAATTGTAAAATATTTTAAAAATACTTTAAAATAACCCAAAACTCATTTTAAAATAATGAAATACAATTAAAATAATTTTAAATAACAGCAAAAAAAATTTAAAATAATTTTAGAATATAAAATAATTATTTTAAAATATTTTTTAAAATTTAAAATAATTTTTAAATAATTTTTAAATAATTTTTAAATAATTTAAAGAATTGGTGACTTCACAGCAGAGGCATCTTCTTGAAAGAGATGCTTAAGGTGAGATTTCCTTCTTGGAAATGGGGATGTTGATCTTCTCACCTAATTATTGAGAATTCCTTCACAATTTCCGGTGAAAACCAGGGATTTTTGGAGAAGTTTCTTATCTAAATTTCCCCTGGGGCATCTCCTCCACTCTGTGAGCTGAGAAGTGCTGAGGTGGGCAGGAATTCCTTCTCCTTCCCGGGAGCCTCCACTTAAATCCATGTTTTAACAGGCTTATCCCAGCTCCTGAGTGATAAATCCCACCAGGACATCACAGTTTGGGAAGTTTGGGAATGAATCCCTGGGGATGCGGGGATGAGATGGAAGAAGGCAAAGTTTTCAGGAATAAAATAAATACAGGGATGAGAACTTCCATCAGGATGAGCTGGGTGAGGACGAGCAGAGGGATAACAACCCTCTGGTTGTTCCAACCATTGTTCCAACCCCCCCAGATTGCTGGGATCAGAATTCCTGGTCTGGATTCCAGCGAGCAGCACAAGGAATGGGTGATGGGTGAGGCCTTGGAAGCAGCAGTCAGGGTTTTATCCGCTCGTTGTCAAGCCAAAAAAGGTTTGGAATGCGCACCCCAAGGGCTGGGAATTCCCGTGGAATTAAAAAGGTGTCTTTTAGGTTTTTCAGGCTTTTCAGCTCCTTCTGGAAACACCTGGGGGAGGTGTTGGAGTCAGAAAGGGGAATAATGGGATCATTCTCTGTTTGGATCAAAGAGAGGACAGTTGGCTCGCAGCTCTGACAGACACGGGGCTTCCAAAAGTCTCAGCAACCCCCAAATCACATTTCCAAGCTCAAGATTTAAGGGAAATCTTCCAAAAGAATCAGGAAAGGAGAAGCTAGTGTCCCCTGAGCATGTGGATTTGTCCTGTGTCACAAAACGGGATGGAAGAGTTCTGATAAAACAAGGCGGGGAGGGGGGGTGGTTTTAAACAAAAGAGGGAAGATTTAGGTGGGATATCGGGAAGGAATCCTTGGCTGGGAGAGTGGGGAGGGCTGGAATGGATTTCCCAGAGAAGCTGTGGATGCCCCTGGATCCCTGGGAATGTCCAAGGCCAGGCTGGAGCAGCCTGGGATAGTGGAACCTGCCCAGGGCTTGGAATAAGATGGTTTTGAAGCCACCTTCCAACCCAAACCCTTCCTGGATTCTCTGACTCCCTGATTCCAATCCTCCCCATCATTCCAGAAGGGATCAGAGGTCACCCCTCTCTGCCAGATACCCCCCACCCCCATGCTCCAACCTCCACCCTGTCTTCCCCCACTCCCCAACCCTCCACACTAAAAACATTTTTCCAATCCCAGCCCAAATCTTCCTCTGGGCGACAAAGCCCTGATTATCCTCATTCCAGCCTCCTCGGGAAGAGAGAAATGATTATTCCTTTCTTTTTTCCAGCTGTTTTCTGTTAATCCATTGGAAACTCCCCTGCCAACTCCCCGACCCCCCATCCATCCCGCCTGACGATCCTCGAGGTGTTTTCCAGACTGAACGATTCCATGATTCTCTTCCGCCATCCTTTTCCACTCTTCCCAGGGATGAATTCCTTAACGACCCTTTTAAGGCTTCCTTGCAGCTTCGTTGATTTGAGGAATTGGAGCTGGGAGCTGAAAACTTCCCTGGACCCAGGGCAGGCTGCTGGAAATCAAGTTTGCTCCTCCAGACTGGCTTGGGGTTAAATTATTCCCACAGTTCCGAGATAAATCGTCTTCTGGAGATAACCAGAGCACCTCTGAATTAAAAATAGCAGGAATAAAGATTCAGGAGCAGCTCAGAGCTCTCTTTAACAAAACCAAGCTGGGTTTTTTAATGATTCAGGATTTAAAACCTCTCAGGAGCCCATCCCATGGGGTTTGCCCCGTTCCTGATCCCCTCTTCCCAAAGCTGTGCTCAATTCCAGAATTCCTGAAGTGTCTGTGAACCAAATCCAACTGCAAAAAAACCCCGAAAAACAGATTCAAGGATGGTTTAACCAGAAAATGGGGGAGCAGGGGCTCAGCTGACCCTGACAGAGATATCCCAATATTTTATCTGCTTGATCCCGAGCCTGGGGAGCTCTGGGAATGGCGTGGGAGTGGCACCACTGTGCCCTCTCCAGAGCCTGATGATTGCTCCGCGCATCCAGAAATTGACTTTTATCAGAGGGGGGCAACAACTCCCAGGACGGAAAATTTGGCAATTCCCAGCTCTGTTTGCTCCCAGAAAAATCCCTCCCCTCCCCTGAGGGTGTTACACGTATCTCAACACTCCATTTTCCAACTGGGAATGAAAGGGAGGGATGTCTAAATTATTTTTGACTAAACAAGGGCATTGGCCAGACAAAAATAATCCAACATCAAAGGGAAGCAAAACAAGAAAAAAAAAAATCCCTCTATATTTAAAACAAAAAAAAAAACAAAAAAAAAGAAAGCAAACAGACGGAGGATTTTACTTTTGATCTCTTTTTATTCAAATAACCCACAGGAGAGCAGAAATATTTTCTCAGAAATTATTTTTATTCACATCCTTGTGAGCGTTTTTAAGGAAATATCCAAGATTGAACATGTCCTGTCCAGCTGCCAGCCCTCAGAATCAATTTGCAGCTCGGAGAAGCAGAGGGAAATGTTTGGTGTTGTTTACAAGCATTAATTAAAAATAAGTGATTTGAACTCGTTTTCCAGAGTGGGATGTGCTGCCGCCCAAAGATTCAAGGAATCAGTGCAGGAGGTGGGAATTGTAAATTATTTAGGGGTTTCCAAAGGTGTTCTGGTCACCAGTTGGAAGGGAAATGTAAAAATTGCACTTCCCAGAAACCTCGTTGAAGAGGTTTTTTGCCTTTAGAAGATTTTCCAACTTTCTTCAGGAAATGTGGAGCTTTGGTATTGGTGGGAATGAAACTCCTCCATAAAAAACAGCTCCTCTTTAAAGGTTTTCCTGGGAGTCCAGCTGGGATCTGCTGGTCCTGTTGCTCCAGCCACTGACTCCCGTCCCAACAAGCAGCTGCAACGCAGAATCCTGCAATTATTTAGGCTGGAAAATCGTCCAAAACCGAGTCCAACCATTCCCAGCACTGCCAAGGCCACCGCTGCCCCATGCTCCCAGATGCCACCTCCACAGGGATTTGAAATCCCTCCAGGATGGGGACTCCACCACTGTCCTGGGCAGCTGAACCAGGGTTGGAAAACCCTTTCCACGATAAAAAATTCCAAATATCTGAACTTTCTGTGGTCCGTTTCCTCAGGAACCTCCCACCCGAGGCACAAAGTGGAGGTGAACTCCAGCTCGTTGCTCCATGATTTTGCTTCCATGGAATTAATCAGCCTTGGATTTGCCACATCTCCGAGGCAAAACTGCTGTTTTCTCATATTCCATCCGGCCATGGCAATAAATCCCTTGGAAAACTGGGAAATTAGGTGGGAACAGGGATCTCACATCCACGATTTCCTCAAATGCTCCAGGGGAGGCAGCCACCCTCCATCAGATTCTCCAAGTTCCTCTGGGAAACACACCCCAGACTTCTTTAATTCCATTGGAAAGCAGAAAAAAGAGGAATTTTGGGCTTGGCTTGAACTCGGAATCATGGAATGGTTTTGGTTGGAAGGGACCTTAAGGATCATCCAGTTCCACTCCCTGAGCTGGCCACGGACACTTCCCACCATCCCAGGTCTCTCCAAGCCCCATCCATAAGCAGGAATTCTCAAATATAACCCCTCAGAGATTCCCATTCAGTATTGCATGCTTAAATCAGCTTTTAGGAACCTGTCTGCTCAGCTGGGAAATAAAAGAATCCCGAGCTCCTTTTCCAGGCTTAAAAAGCACGGATCCGAGATGGGAGATAGGAGCACAGCACGTTAGTGTGGATTCGGCGTCCTTATCTCCCCGCTTCTGGAACGTTCCGGCTTTGTTTGCCTCTCCATTTGCTGCAGGGTGTTGGATCATCCATTCCACTTCAACCTTTCCACGGCAAAATTCCCGGAGCGCGGGAAGCTTTAATCTCCTGGAAAAAAAAATAACATTACATCGATAACTAAGCAGCTTTTCGTAAGTTTCATTAAATGGAGGCTTTTGCTGATAACATTAATGATGGCGCAGAGCCTGGATTAGGCGGGAATTAGAGCAAATCCTGCTATTCCCATTGTCAGACGGGAACATTGACTTGCCTTCCTCGAGGGCTCCTCAAAAACCACGGGAAAGTGATTCCAGAATTTGTAAACTCCACCTCTGGGAAGAAATGAAACTTCTTTGCCCTCCAGCAGGAGCATGAGGGGAGGCAGGGAAGGATTCCCACCTCTCCGCTGGCCGGAACAAGGAGAGGGACAGCATTCCGAGGATTTTCGTGGATCCTTCAGCTTGTCCTGGGAACACGCAGTGCTCATTTTCACCTGGCTGGGGCATCTTCTGTGGCTGAAACCCACAAAAGATTGAGCTCCTCAACCCCCTCCCGCAGAATGCGGTGTCTCGTGTGGATGCAGGGTCATGGAGAGGTCTGGGAAGAGCAGAGGGATTCAAGGAACTCTTTGAGGATCACAAAACGTCCCTGGAAGTCCCCAGGGGTGAACCAGCAATAATTTCCTCACAGCGCCTTTCAAAAGGGCTTCAATTTCCTCTCACTGGCGTCGCTGGGAAGCTGTTCCAGAATGTCCCTGCTCCTGGTGTCCCAAACTTCTTTGGAATCGGAGTTTATTCCCGTTTAGGCCATCGGGAAGTTGTGTGACACCGCAGAGAGTTTTCCAACCACTGAGCCCTTTGGAAGGAAACCAGGATCATTCCTCACGCACCGCCTCGGCTGGGACATCCCTGCATGCGCTCATCTCCCCGTGTCTGATCCCATCGGGATTCGGATGCTCTCCATGCTCCTCAAAGTCACTTCCCTGTGGAAAAAATATCCTGCTCTTCTTCAGGAGCCAACCACTCCCAGGAGGTTCTCTACCAGGTGATTTTTTCAAGTCACCCTCGGAATGCTCTTCTGACCTTGCTCACTGCGTTCACCTCCCAAAATCTTCCATCCTGGCCCCTCCCAGGACTCAGACAGATCCTTTCCAACCCAACCCATCCCGTGATTCCATGGTTTTTCATTAATGTGGAAAAAACCCATGGAGATCACAGTCCTGGCTTTACTCACTCAGTGGAAAAGCTCTCCCTCCACAAAAAGCCACATTTCTGGAGCACCCACAGGTTATCCAATATAAAAAGAGCACAGGAATTCATATTTTAAAAGGTGGGAGACCTCAACCTGCCTGGCTGAGCTGTCAAGGAGCACCTGGAGCAGCTCTTTTCCATCCTCAGTCATTTTTTGGGATATTTCCATTATTCAGGAAACATCTCCTGGATGGTTTCCCTCTTCTCCTTCAGCTCCACTGCAAAATCGGTGCTGGAAAAAGGCAAAAATAACCAGTGCTGAGCTCTCTGTGGGTCACCAGGGCATCTGGGACAGAGAAAATCACTGTTAACTCTTTTTTTAGGAATTTCGGGACCTCTCCTGGCGCTGTCCCAGGCTAATCCCTGGAGTGGGATGGGTATTTAATAATCTGCATGGACTGGGGTTTGAAGCTAAAGTTGTCTCACTCTTCTCCTGATATCCAACCCAAAGCTCCCTCAGATTCCCTCAGGTCCTGCTTTCCCTCTTCTTCCCTGACTCCCCATTTTTGGAAATTCGCCTTCGAGACTTTCAGCTTCCCATCCTGAACATCCTCTTGAACTTCTGCACGGAAGGGAATCGGAAAGGAGATTTTTTTTTTTTCCCCCTCGTTGTGGAAAACGTCCTGCTCAGAAATTCAAACGAAGGAATATTTATTCATCCCGGTACTCAGGCATGGAAATCTCTGCACTTGGAGAACAAACACAAAGGTTCCTTTCATTTTAATCTCTCTCCCGCAAATTAACAGAGCCCCTCTCGTTTTCCAAACTCGGAACTCCAAGGATTAAGCCCAGCTGGCAAACGCGGCTTGGGAATCGTTTTGCGGCCCAAATACAGCAATTACGAAGCGGAGATGAAAGAGGCAATTCCAACAGAAATTTCTGTTCCTCCCCAGGAATAAAGAAGATAAGCTTTAACTACATGTGCATGCAAAAATGGAATTTGATTTATTTTTCCAACAGCAAAAACCCCAGGATACTGCTCTCTGTCTCGGAGCAGTGTGACTGGAGGATAAATAAAACCCCGGAGGTTCTCTTGCTGATGAGGGCTGTAATTATTGATTAATTATTGATTCATCCTGATTTTGGGAGGCTTGGGGACAAGGCTGGCTCTAACTGGACCGCAGACACGACGCCTCTCTCGCGGCGCGGAATTCCAACCTCCCCTCTCCAGAACTGCCGGAGGTTTTCATCCTTGCCGGGGGATAAATGTCACCTCTGGCAGGGGGGAGATGGAACTAATGCCTCCAAGTTTTGAGAGGGAATTTTAATGAGGATTAAACCGGAGAGTTAAAATAAAAACGAAAAAAAAAAAATTTGAAAACATTTAAGCAGATTTTCCAACCTGAACAGAGAGAGAGGCGCTGGCGGTTTTTGGAGGAAAACGGGTTTCTTGTAAAAATCATTATTATTTTAAATACATATTTTTAGTATCGTTTCAAATATATCCAAGCTCACTGTCCTCTGTTGTTTTCCGTGAGACGAAGATCCGCTGGATGTTGATAATCCCGTGGGAAGAGGTCTGCTCTTTTCCAGGCTTTTGGACGCTCCGAGCCAGGATCAGCTCCTGCAGCACCTGGAGCAGAAAGGAATCTGCTTTTCAATCCCAGCCCTTGGACCACGTGGACCAAAGAGCCCTTTCCTGGGAGGGAATCCACGAGGCCCCAAACTCCATGAGGATCAGCCGTATTTTTGTTGGAGTCACCGGAGCCAGTCCAAGTCTGGGCTGGAGAATGAGAGGAAAATCCAGCAAATCCTACGGAAATTATCCAAATCCTCTGTATTTCCAAAGTATTTTAATTGATGGAGCAGCTGTTTGATGGGAAAATGGGATAATTCTTGTTCTTTCTGTTCTTCCTTTTCATTTCTGGTCCCTGAGGGGAAGGGGTTGACTCTTCCCTGGTTGCTCCGGGATGAACATTCCCTGTCCTGGAAAATCCTTTGGCTTCTGCCTCCCTGTGATTTCCAACCCACTCCCAGCCTCTTTTAGAATCTTCCAGACAATTTCTGGAATACTGGCATTTAAAATTAAATTAAGTTAAAATTTAAATTCCTTTTTTTTTTTTTTTTTTTTTTAAGGCTAAACATTCCAAGGGAATTGTGATTCCCCAAATAAAACCCACCACTTCCCCCCCAAAAAAAAAATTCCCTTGCTCCCATTTCCTTTGTCCTTCTTACAGCCTTTCCTAGGATAATTCCAGATCGTGTGGACCAAGGTTGGGATCCAACTCATTCCTATTTTTCTTGCAGCCCTTTGCAGAGAATTAAATAATTTATTACTCTGCCTTTTTTTTCCCCTCTCCTTTCCAAGCCTGTGACTATTCCAGAGCTTTTTCCCTCATCTCAATTAACCTTAATTTTATTCCTTTCCTTGGGCAAAAATTCAGTCTGCTCCTTAAATGTCCCTTCTGATACTCTTTGCTCTTCTAATAATTACTTAATAAACTTCTTTCTTTAATTTTTATGAGAGGCCCAAAAAAAAAAAAAAAACCCAAAGAAGCCGCTTGACTTTATTAATTAAACCCTAAAGAAACCCTATAAAACTCTAATAATATTTTTAGGTGGAGCATTTAATTCCCATCGATTTTCCAGGAGGTTGTGGCAGCAGGAAAAAGGAACTTCCTTTTTTTTTTCTTTTTTTGGGATTTTATTTTCCTGCCGTGACGGTGGCCCGGGAATACAAAATATCCCACAGGAATCGTTTTGCTGACTTGTGGGGAAAGTGGAAAAGCATGGAAAATGCAAATCACATTAAGAGGGAGGTGAAGAGAAATTAAAAAAAAACGGGATAAAAAATGGTGCTGCCCAGAAATATTTGTGGGAGCCTGGATCATTATTTCCAAGCACAAGGAATTATAGGTGGGAATAAGATAAGATATTGCTTTTTTATTTGGATTTAATATGAGGCCCAAACGCAGCAGGGAAAATAAAAGGATATAAATCCAAGAGGAGCCTCTTGAGGAATTAATCAAGGATTTCGTAATTCAGGGAATGATGCCATGGAGTGGTTGCAGGACCACTAAAATGCTGTATTTCAGGAATTTTGCTCTTTATGTGCCGGAATGATTTTAATTCCATCAGCATTGATTCCTAACCGGGAGGAGAAAATCGTGAGGGTGGGATATGGGACAAAGAGGAACACCAGGAGGTATCAGCTGTGGATTTGGGGATGGAATTACTCCAGCACGTTATTCCCACATGCTATCCCTAAACATGGATCCATGAGGACAGAGGTGATGGATACTCCTTGATGAAAAACTCTGGATGAGCCATAATCATCCAGATTATGAGCAAAAAACACACAGAATGCTTTCCCCTGGAATGCACATTCCGGCTTTTCCCTGGAGAAAAGCTTTTAGTGGACAGCAGCACCAGGCAGCGCAAATCCATGGAGCTGCACCGACAGCAGGGAGGTTGGAAGTGAAAACCTGGGAGGAGCTGCAGCTTGTTCCGGCTTTTCAATCAGATTTCCACATCCGGGACAGGGAACGTGGCTGGGATCTCCAGGCTGGGAATCCTGCTTGGAAAAGCTGCAGGATTTCTTAGGAATTTATTTTACTTTATTGTTTCTAGGAGGCTGTTATGTTCCCATTTCCTATTCCCACATTTTGAGTATTTGCTGGAAAATTTGTTAATGACATCATGGTAGTGTAAACATATATATATATTTTTTTAAATTTTTTTTTTAATGGATAAAAATACAGGATCTTAGAGGCTTTTTATGCCCCTGGATCCCTGGAAGTGTCCAAGTCCTGCTTGGATGAGGCTTGGAGCAACCTGGGATAGTGGAAGGTGTCGTAAACAAACATAATTCCATATTTCTTAACAATTCTATGATATTCTATGGATATCCACTTAGCTATATGTATCATGGAATCATGGAATGGTTTGGGATGGAAGGATCTTAAATCCCATCCTATTCCAGACCTTTCCATGGGCAGGGACACCTCCCACTGTCCCAGGNTCCAGGTGAACATTCCCAGCTCTCCCAGCCTTTCCTCCCAGCAGACAGCTCCATCCCTTGCATCATCTTCACAACAGCTCCAGGTCCTTATCCACATTCATATCCATATCCATCCATCTCCACACCTGCCCATGGATCTCTGAGCCAGAGGGAATGTTGAAAAGCTCCCACTCGGCTTCCTCTGCCAGAATTCCCCACGTGACTCCTGGGGCTCCTGGGCTCCTGCTCCTGCAGCTGGGAGAACATTACAGCCTCTTTTGTGCCTGCAGGGCCCACATTCCACTTGAAATTCCCGAATAAATCCAGTGCTGGCTGGGAGAGTGTTCGCTGGGCAGGCTGATGAGGGATGAGTTATCCATGGATGTTTTTATCCTTCTGGAGAGACGCTCGGCAGCGCGGCTGCGGTTTGATTTGATAATTGGCTGTGAAGGACTCTCCAATCCATGAAAACGCTTTTCAGTCTTTAAAGAGGTGCTTTCGAGCCCCCTTTCTGCTTGATTTTTTGACAGCTGCTGTAAGAGATCAGATAAGAAGTTCTGGGAAGTTTCATCCTGGTTTTTTTAGCAGGGAATGCTGCCCGGGAAAAGTGGTCCTTTTATATTTATTCTGTAGGATTGATTGGCTGGAATAAAAAGCAGATTAGTGTTTGTTATAGGGTGGTTTGGGATTGGAAGGGGCCTGAAATCCCATCCCATTCCATGGGCAGGGCCACCTCCCACTGTCCCAGGCTGCTCCAAGCCCCGTCCAGCCTGGCCTTGGGCACTGCCAGGGATCCAGGGGCAGCCACAGCTTCTCTGGGAATTCCAGCCTAGCCCCTCCCAGCCAGGAATTCCTTCCCAATATCCCATCTAACTCTGCCCTCCTTCAGCTTCAGGCCATTCCCCCTTATCCTGTCCCTCCATCCTTAATCCAAAATCCCCCTCCAGCTCTCTCATAGGTAAACATGAAGCCCCTTTATCCTGGCTGGATTTGGGGTAGGAGATCTTTCCAAACTCCCAAAAAGTAGCTGGATCTAGGAAAAGAATCTGAAAATATTCCAGTAAAACCGAAAGATTTGGGAATGAAGGAAACTTGGAGGTTATGATTTGAGTTCAGTGGATGCCACACCAGGAACAGGTGGCTTTGGCTTTTGAGGGTGTCATGGATAACACGGATTGAAAAGATTCCTAAAAAAACCTCAGACTGTCCCAGGAGCGACAGTTGCAAAACTATTTCAACAGTTGAATTGATATTAAAAATATTCCTTGCCAATCCCTGGGGGCCAAACCAACCCGAAGTGCCCATGAATTCCACAGTGGGACCTGGAGTTGGGTTAATCTGTGGCTGTTTTGGAGTTTTGAACCTCCCAAAACTCCTGCTGTGATCCCACAAATACTGATCCACTTCTCTTTCCCATCCCAGCCTCAGTTTTTCCTGATTTTCCAGCTGCGGTCACCAAACCAGCAATACCCCGCCACATATTTGGGAACATTCTGGGTTTTCCAAGGAGTTTTAACTTCTGCTTTTTTCCTCCTGACACAGATCCAGATCAAAATTCGGCTTTTCTCGCGCCGACTGTATTCGTTTTCCAGCGATTCCGAATGGGTTTCATCCGCCCTCCTCTTGTGATTGTGGAATAAGAAAGAAGATTAATGGGGGAAAAAAAAAAAAACTGGGAAAATGAGATGGCTGCTGCTTCCCATTTGGTGTCTGGTTTATATGAATAATTGAATACCTCCAAGATGACTTTTATTGAGGAAACAATAAATGTTTAATAAGGGAACGAGCAGTCCGTCATCAAACGGAGCTCGGCTCACGAGGCTTTCCGAGGGGGGAGAACTGTTTGGGATTTCAATCATCCCAGGGACGCTTTATTCCCGTCGCTGCCTCATCAGCATTCCGCATCATCCCGCTGCGGGATGAGGTCACTCCCGAGGAAAAATGAGATTTTGGGGGAGACAAGACACAAGATCCTCAAACGGGTGAGCGTTGGAGGATGCTGTTCCATAACAAACCTTTTTCCATGGATGGGCCGGAGCTCCAATCCCAAATCCAGCTGGAATGAGGCAGCTCTTGCCAGTGCATCCCACGGAAGATCTGAGTCCTCGGTTCAAGGTGTTTAATAAGGGAAAAGGGAAGGAAAATGTCAATACCTGGCTGAGGCCAAGGCAGGGATCGGATTTGGAACCTTGGGAATTATTGTCAGGGAACAAAAGGATGAGCTGGAGGCAAATGAAGGTTGGGAAAGAAATTAGAAGGATATTAGGAATGGGAAGGGATCAGGAATGCACGGATAAGCAAATAGATTGGTGTTAATTCCCTTGCTAAGGCCTTGGAATGGGACAGAAGGATTTGGCCTGGGGTTTATCCAGCTCCATGGAGAAAATCCCTACTTCAAGCAGCTCCTTGGTTAGGAACGGATTCAGGAAGAGGAGGAGGAGGTGCCATTAACTCATCCCCTTAATTAATGAAGTATTAGCCAAAGATGACCGAAGGACCGGGATTGATGGATCCCATTAATTAATTTTCAGCATTCCATACATTCCTTGCATGGACAAGACCATCCCAAACCCATCCCTGGAGCTGCAGGTGGAGTTTGGGGAGGGCATCTTTGGGTGCACTCCGAGATGAAATATCCCTGCTTTTATCCCAGAATCCCAGACTGGTTTGGGCTGGAAGGAACCTTGAAGATCATCTCATTCCAAGCCCTGCCGTGGTTTGAGACACTTCCCATATTCCAGGTCTCTAATGATGCTTCCAGGACCAACTGCGGTGCGGGAATAGAGTCCACCAAAAGTCAGGATTCTTGGTGTCCTGTGGCCAGTGGTGGGGATGACCAGTGGCCACCACCACCCTTTGGCCTGGTGGCCACCACCCCCTTTGGTGTCCGCAGACTGGGGACCAGTTTGGTGTCTGGGGCCAATAAAATTCCTTGGAAAAGGCTTTAAAATGTCCTGATTTTACTCCCAGGAAATCAAGGCAGGGTTTGATCCCAGAGCTGATTCCTCAGGAGTTTCCTGCCTGAGGGGGAGTTTAGGAAGCCATGAAGCTCCAAAGAGAGAGGAGAAGACAAAGATAAATAAAGATAAAATAAAACCAGAAACTTCTTCCTCTGAGTCTCCTCGACCAAATCCCAAAGGGAATCAGGTGACGGTGTTGGGCCATCAGGAGGGGACAGGTCCCCACCACACCAGGATGTGCTGAGAGCCTCCATGGGAATCCTTGGAAGTTCTTCCTTGGGGCTTTCAGCACAGCAAGGAAGAGCATCCCTGCATCATTCCCAAGGAAAAGCTTGGGCCCAAAGGTTCTGGAAATGGTTCATCCTTCAGCTTGCCAAGGTTTCCTGAGCGCAGTGATCCAAGGATCCCTTTACAGGCAATGGAGGAAACATCTCCCCGCCCATGGGATGATCTTTGAGGTCCTTCCCAATATTTTTGGAGGGCAGGGCATATAAATATCAGGAATGACACAACAGGAATTACGAGAGATCATCATTTTACTGACACTTATTTCATTTTGCCTGGAATAAAATTAATTCCTAAAACTTGCTGGAGCACCAGGACTGGGAAAACCATCTCCAGCAGGAGCTGCCTCCCACCACTGCCATGGGAAAGGAAAGGCCGTGGGAAGGACCAAAAGCTGTTTGGAAGACACATCCACATGGATTTTAAATCCCTCCAGGAATGGGGACTCTACCACTGCCCTGGGCAGCAGTGCCAAGGCTGGACAGCCCTTTCCATGAGGAAATTTTCCCCAAAATGCAACCTAAACCTCCCCTGGTGCAACCTGAGGCCCTTTTCCCAGTGTGGGGAAAAGTTTTCAATTTCTGTCGACACCGAAAATATTCCAAACTTCCCAGAAATCCCAAGGCTGCCTGGTGTGAGGGTTTGTGGACTCAAACCAAGCAAATATTTGCAACTTCCTTGGTATTTACATTTGGCAGCAGTTGCTAAGAACAAGCAGTAGAGACGTTATGGAAAAGCGCATCCTGATGGATTCAGGCGCTGCAACCCGGACATCAAGGAATCCCAGAACGGGAAGGGACCTTAAAGCCCATCCAGTCCCACCCCTGCCGTGGGCAGGGACACCTTCCTCTGTCCCGGGTTTTGTTTTCATATCCCTGCAAGATTTTCTGTTTTAAAAGTACTGATTATTTTGGGGGGGAATGTTTAATAATCCTGCGAGACAGATTAATTCCCGAAATTGCTGGAAAGGCCGCTGCACCGTCCCAAAATCTTCCTTAAGTGCCGAGTGCAGCCTCACAGCAGCTCCTTAAATACATTTCGGGGGGCATTCAACCCCCTTGGAGTGTTTGCTCCCGGTGAATACCCCGTAAAATCCAATTCTTTCCGTGCGAGCAGAGGATGTTCCACCGCCGATTTCCATCACAAAGGTGCAGCTCGGCTTTGCGCAATCCCGGATTCCCGGCGCTTCCCCCCCCGCCCCGTGAACGAGAGGAGCGGCTCTCCTGCCTTGTCAGGATTGCAAATAAGGTTGTAGCTCCTTCTCCGTGCAAACAATCAATTCTCGCCTAATTAGTCGCGCTTTGCACCGTTGGCACTAAAGTTCGCCGGCGCTGAACTCCATCCCTGCCCTTCCCTGCTCATGGGAGCTTCATTCCCATTCCTCCCACAACATCCTCGTTTGCTTTGTGCTTTTAATTAAAAAGGCAAACTCTGGCTCTGTGCACGCTCTGGAAATGCAAACAGTTCTTAATTAAAGCAGGAGGAAGTGCCAAAATTAAGCATAATTAGTTGGGCAGGGCAGCAGCGAACAATGGGCCGCGTTCTGCTTGTGCACAAACCCCCCCCAGAAATCACAAAAACGGGAGCAAAAGGCATAAAATAACCATCATGAATCAGTGCTGCTCAGTTACTGAACCTTTATTTCCCTCGGCACCGTCATTCCCATGGGAATCACATCCATTCCTATCAAAATCTGCGTTTTCATATTCGGTGTTTTTATTACTAATCAAGGAATTGGGGATTTATGGCTGCTTCTTCCCTGATTTCTGATATCCAGCCTGGGTGCTGATTGCACCAGAGCTCTGTATCACCTGTCATTCCAGCAATGTCTGTAATTCCTGCTGGAAAAGACGGATCCGGGCTGCAAATTGAGAGCTGGGAGCTTCCAAACACTTCTATAGACGGACACAAACCTTGGATTTATCCATGAAATTTAAATCCCTTTTGTACCTGTCCTGGTTTTGGCTGAGCTGGAGTTAATCGTCCTCCTTGGAGCTGATCCAGTTGGGAACCGACTGGGAATTGGTCACATCCCACAATGCCATGGAAAACACCTTCCATCTTCGCACGGAAACCCAATTTTCCTGAAAGAAACAGGAGTGTGCAGCATTCCTGCTGGAATCAGCACCCATTTTTTTCCCACCCTGTGCAATTTCCATCCCTCCCCACTCCCTGATCAAGGGATTCCTTCCCTTCCCAAACCCCCCTGCCTAAAAATGAACAGAGTTTGGAAGCCGGAATTTGCCGCTGGATCCGTTGCTCCGGAAGCGGCGGGGACGCGTTCGGAATTCCGTGGTTTGTTTGCTCCTGTTTTAACTGGATGCTTCCTCATTTGGAAGTCAGAAACCTTCAAAGGAAGGTTGCCCAGCTCACGTTCTGGTGGCAAATATTTCTAGTAACGAACTGATCCAAGCCTCTCAACTCTGCTCTGAAGCCTTCTATGGGTCTGTCTGACCGACGAAAACGATGACGCCCGAGGGCCAAATTCATTTTGAAATCTCCATTTTGACCCCCAAACTTCTTCTGTTTGCAGCTGCTGCTAAATTAAAGGCTCCTCGCACATCCCAGGGTGCACTTTAATTAATAATTCCCTAATTTATAGGTGCAAGTGTGGGCGTACAGAGCAGGACCAGGTATCGATCCTCTGAGCAGGGAGCGAGGTCGGAGAGGCCAGGCCAGTACAAGTTAATTACTTAATTGATAAAGACATAAAAAGTCAGGCCCCAGGCATGATTTAAACAAACAATTTGTGAACTTTTACAGTGCAGGAAGGAGCATTGATTTATATCTCGTTTTTGGGGGGAGTTTAATTCCGAGAGGAGGATTGGGATTGTTCAGCTGGAGAAGACAAGCTTCGGGGTGACCTCACTGTGACGTTCCAGTGCCTGAAGGGGCTCCAGGAAAGATGGAGAGAGAGGATTTCCAAGGGATGGAGGGATGGGACACAGGGAATGGCTTCAAAATGAGGGAGGGAAGGGTTAGATGGGATTTTGGGATGGAATTCCTGGCTGGGAGGGGGGGGAGGGGCTGGGGTGGAATTCCCAGAGAAGCTGTGGCTGCCCCTGGATCCCTGGAAATGTCCAAGGCCAGGTTGGAGCATCCTGGGACAGTGGAAGGTGTCCCTGCCCATGGCAGGGCCGGAATGGGATAAACTTTAAGCTCCCTCCCAAACCCAACCCACCCGAAATTCCATTAACTCCAACCAAGCTCGCTTTTACCCAATTATTTTAAAGCAAATATCAAAGAATTACAAGTTTTCCTGCAGGAATGTTTCCGCCATCACCAGAGTGTCGGGAGAGTGGAGGGAAAACGCCCGAGGGCAAAGTCAACCTCTGTCTGGCACAAAAGAAATCACATTTAAAATATCTTTTATAAACCCTTGTTTAGCTATGACTCTTACAGGAATTTCAGCATTAGGGGAGGTCAGTTTGCAGTTTAGCAGGACACTGGAATTGTCATTATCCCGGTAAAATCCAAGGGAAAACACCCACCCAAACATGCTTTACTGCTTAGCCTAAGACAGCCTGAAACATAAAACCCCTCAGCAGCAGCTCTGCCTTCCCTGCTCCTGAAAGAGCCTCCAAAATTCCAACAAAGGATTTCAGGATTGAAATCCCTGCAGCACACGCATTCCAGTCATATCACACAGCATGGATATTCCCGGCTTTCCTGGGTGTCTTTCCCTGTGTGACCGACACGTTCCAGTCATATCCCTTGGCACGGATATTCCCAGCTTTCCTGGGTGTCTTTCCCTGGATGACTGGCATTTTGTCAAAGGATTCTGAAAATTCTCCTGATTTCCTCGCTGCCAGAATTCCCGCAAGAGAAATGATGGGATCAAAGAATTCCTGAAGTCGGAGAAGACCTCCAAGATCATCAAATCCAGCCTTGGAGCGAAGGACCTCAAGGGCTGAGCCGGATCCTGGTCATGCATAATATTAATTCAGAGGAATGTCTGGAGATGTTTTCCATAAAATTTTAATGTCATGAACTTAATATCTCATCCGAGGCGTGGGATGTGAGATATTCAGCAGGGAAGTCAATATTCCCCTGGGCTGGGAATAAATGATGGAACAGGCCTGGGCTGGATCAGACCCGCTCCACTCGGGGGCTGCTGGAAGGGGCTTTTTTGGATACAAATCTGCTGCCACAAGGAAGGAAGAATATAAAACACAAAACTGAGTTTAGAGCTTCCCAGAGCAGCTGTGGCTGCCCCTGGATCCCTGGCAGTGCCCAAGGCCAGGCTGGACACTGGGGCTTGGAGCAGCCTGGGGCAGTGGGAGGTGTCCCTGCCCATAGAAAAGGGTGGAATGGGATGATCCTTAAGATCCCTTCCAGCCCAAACCACTGTTCCATGATTTTTTTTGTTGTTCAGTCCCTGGTTCCACAGGAAAGGGTCTTGGAATGTGAATCCATGTGACGCCAGACTAGTCCATGGTGTCCCTCTATCCTCGTCTGGACTTTCCACAAATAATTCCATCATAAAGCAACAAAATCCAAGATCATTTCATTCTGCTGCTGCTCAGGACACTGGAGATCCAAACGTGCCCCTGGCCACCATCCCTCTGGATGAAGGGATCACAGGGTGGGAGACTGTCCTAATCATTGAATGCCAGAATGGTTTGGGTTGGAAGGATCTTAAATCCCATCCCATTCCATTCCTTGCTGTAGGCAGGGACACCTTCCACTGTCCCAGGCTGCTCCAAGCCCCAATGTCCAGCCTGGCCTTGGAAACTTCCAGGGATCCAGGGGCAGTCACAGCTTCTCTGGGCACCCTGTGCCAGGGCCTCACCACCCTCCCAGCCAGGAATTCCTTCCCAATATCCCACCTAAACCCACCGTCTTCCATCTTAAAGCCCTTAATCCCTAACCTTCTCCTTTTGGGAACAATGAGCTGGAACCGAGACCTCCTGAGCAGGAGGGAGAGGACTCGGGATTTGTGTCCTGCTCCTCTTCCTTGGTTGGGAAGAGGCATCCACAGAGCAACACCCATCCCAAAATTCCCTGGAATACCAAGCCCTGGGTCACTGATGCTGTTCTCTAGAACCTTAAAACAGAGTATTCCCACAATTTTGACTTCCAAACAAAACAGATAAAAAGGAGGAAATATAAATCCTGCACATACCCTCTCTAAATGTAGTCCAGTGAATAATTTTGTAGATTATTTCATGCGGAGCAAATGCCTGGTGCAGGAAATAAATCAAATAAAAGCCCTCTTCCGTTTCCCAGAGGAACCACCAGAGGTTGGGATGCGTCTCTGTTCCGAGCGAAAATGCCTGTGGGAAGTGAGTGTTTAGGTAAAAGCCTTTCAAGACAAAATTCCTTCTGGGAAAGAGCTGCTGCTTCTCTGCAGGAAATTCCTTGGAGCAAGCTGGTTTTTAGGGCAATGTGTCCGCCGGTACGTGAGCACAAAGCTTTGCCATCCGTGATTCCTGTCGGGCTTCCTGGGGATTTTGAGGGGGGATTTTCAGAGTGATCCAAGGGAGAGAGAGCAGGATGGAGACATCAGCACTGCATTTCCAGGCTGCTGGAAGCAGGACACTGGGAAAAAAAATGGGATAAGTGTTAACAGAGGGATCCCCCGGGAGGCTGTACCAACAGCTGTGCCGCTGGAAAAATTGCTTCACTGGAATGTGGTGGGGGATACTGGAAGAAATTCCCAAGTAACTGGTTAATACAAAACCCTCAGTGCCATGGAATGGTCACACAAAAGCTCTCCTGAGATCCCACCTGGAATGTCGCGTACGGGTGTGGTGTCTCCAATAAAAGAAGGACTTGGAATTGCTGGAGCAAGACCAGAGGAGGCCATGGAATTGATAAAGGGACTGGGGCACTTTCCCTATGGAGAAAGGCTGGGAGAGCTGGGAATGTTCAGCCTGGAGAGGAGAAGGTTGTGTGGAAGCTTCACAGCACATTCCAGGATCCAAAGGGGCTCCAGGGAGCTGGGGAGGGACTGTTCCCTGAGGAACTGGAGTGACAGGACAAGGGGAATGGGTTCAATCTGACAGAGGGGAAAATTATGTCGGATATTGGGAAGGAATTCTTGGCTGGGAGAGTGGGGAGGGGCTGGGATGGAATTCCCAGAGCAGCTGTGGCTGCCCCTGGATCCCTGGCAGTGTCCAAGGCCAGCTTGGATGGGGTTTGGAGCACCCTGGGACAGTGGGAGGTGTCCCTGCCATGGCAGGGGGGGGAATGGGATGGGATTTAAGGTCCCTTCCACCCCAAACCACTTTGGGATTCAAACTGAACCATTTTGGTTCAGAAAATCCTCTGACCAGCCAAATTCTGGTTTATTTGTCACCCCCCCAAGCCAAGGCCTTGCCGGGGTTGTTGCTAATCAATGCACGTGCTAATTCCCACCAATCCCACGAAAAGGAATGGATCTTTGGAAAATTATCAAATATCAAATTATCAAATAAAAACCAGCCTCAGCCTGTTCCTCTGCTTCCTTTTCCATGCCCGTATTCCCTCCTCCTCCCCTCCAGATCTTCTGCCTTTCTGGACATCTGCTGAAGGAAGGGGGGGAAAAAAAAAAAGCCCTGTCAGGTTATTAATTCACAAGCATCCTTCTCCTAAAAAACAGGAGCAAACTCAAGTTGAAACCCATCCAGGATGCTCTGGCACCGCTCCCGAGCTGTCGTTCCGCTCGGAGCCGATGATGGGATGCCGCTGGGCTGGAATGATAAATCAGTGCCAAAAGGGCTCTCACCGCCTCGCCCCCGGCCTCTCCACAGCTCGTGGAGAGGGGATTTGTGCGGCCTCTGGATCTTCTCTCCTCTCCTCCTGCTGGAAAATCTCCTGGGCCTGGCTCCTTCTTCCGTTATTCCAAGCAGTCCGGAACCCGGTGGATCCGGGATAAGCAGTGAGAGCTCACATTGCCGCAAACCAGAAAACAAAAATGGATTTATTTTAATGATCCGTGGTAATAATCATGATTTATTAATTTCAGCCTGGAGAAGAAGAAGCTCAGGAGAACTTAGAGACCCGACCAGGACCTAAATGGGTACAAGGAAGTTGAAAAGGGATTTTGGAAAAGGACGTGGAGTGCCAGGAAAAGGGGGAATGGGCTCGAAAGGGAAGAGGGGAAATTCATGTCGGATATTGGGAAGGAATTCCTGGCTGGGAGGGTGGGGAGGGGCTGGGATGAAATTCCCAGAGAAGCTGTGGCTGTCCCTGGATCCCTGGCAGTGTCCAAGGCCGGGTTGGATGGGGCTTGGAGCAGCCTGGAATAAGAGAAGGTGTCCCTGCCCATGGCAGGGGGCGGGGTGAGATGATTTTTAAGCTTCCTTCCAACCCAAACCATTCTGGAATTCTGGGATTTTACAATTCTAGGACCTTCTCCTGACACAAGAGCAGCACAAAAAGGATGCAAACCCCAAGGAAAAATTTCCTCCTGACCCCAAACCCAGACATCAGCAATTTTCAAAGTCATTTCCATAAAAAAAGCACAAGTCAGGAACTGCGTCAAGGAAAAGGCAGAGGGGCCTGAGGCCCAGGAATTCCTGGTGTTCCTGGAGGATAAGGAGGTGTGATCCAACAGGAGGCTGCAGGAGGTGAGGATGCACCTTGCTCCCTCCTCACTCTCTGGAATCAAGGACAACCTCAGGAGGATCAGCCTGGGCACCTTCGAGACCCATCTTAAAATGCAGCAGATGCACAAAATCCTGCTTGGATTGGGAGCGTAAGGACGTTCCCACCTTTCCCTCTCCTTTAAACGCGTTACAAGCATGGACTGAGTGCCAGAGTTGCTGCATTTTGCTCTTCATTACCCCAGAACAAAAACACGCAAGCCCAGAGCCAGAAGGAATAAATTCATCCCTCGGATTTATCCATTATTCCTCCGGTCCCCATCTCTGAGCAGGCGTAGTCAGGGGCTGCCACTATCCATAAAACCGAGCTGGAATCCATAATATCCAATGTACTCTCTCCTCCATTGTAAATGCGGAGATTGGGATTCTCACCTCATCCCTGGCAGCATTCCTGGCTGCCTGTGAATCCTGGAACCCTGGATTTGTCACCTCTCAGCTGGTGACGCCGCACTGCTCACACGGAGGATTTTGGTCCCGAGCCTGGACCTTCCCTCTCCTGCAGGTGCTATTTTGGGAAGGTAAATATTTAGGATTCATTCCGTGCAGGAGAGGCTCTATTTATATCCCCGGACAAGGAGGAGGTCGCTGCTCCCGCAGAATTGCCAAGCACGCTCCGGGCTGAGCAGGAGCTTTGCAGGAATCTTCTTAAAGCACTTGAGGCCTGTTTGCAGTTGGGTTCCTGAGGGGAAAAAACCTGGATTTCAACTCTGGCACGGCTTTTCCAAGTGGGATTTAGGTTTTAGAGCAAATGAAGTTGGCTCTGGAGCCAACGCAGCTCCTGAAACAGCTCCTAAAACAGCCACCTTTGTGGATGTGAGGAGAATCGTGGAATGGTTTGGGTTGGAAGGGCCTTAAATCCCATCCAGTTCCATTCCAGGGACACCTCCCCCTATCCCAGGGTGCTCCAAGCCCCGTCCAACCTGGCCTTGGACACTCCCAGGGACGGGGCAGCCACAGCTCCTCAGTTCTGCTGGATGTTCTTCATGACATCCACAACAAACGAGAATCCAAATATTTCTGTCAAGGCCCTCAGGCCACATTCCCGGCTGGAATGTCCCGGCCCAACCCTCTGGATGTCCAATCGCAACAAGGAGCGCTTCCAGACCATCCTGCCTGATGTCTTCTTCCATCATGGACATCATCAGAACTTTGGATGCCTCTTCCCTGGGGAATGGCATTAAAAATATCCAGGGATGTGACTCTGTGGCATCCCGTGACAGGAAACATGGGGCTGGGGTGTGTCCAGGGGAAGGGAATGGAGCTGGGAAGGGGCTGGAGCCCCAGGAGCAGTTGAGGGAGCTGGGAAAGGGGCTCAGCCTGGAGCAAAGGAGGCTTGGGGGGACCAATAAATTAATTAACCTGGTTGATGAGTTTTAATGGAATTTTGGCTCCCTGTAAAGGAAGGTGCAGAAAGGGGGGAAAAAAAAAAAGAGAATTTCAGGAATTCATTTGTGAGGTTCACCTGGAAGCAAGGAGAATGGGGGGTTGTTTTCATTTATATTCCATTTCTCTTTGGCAGCTACTTCCAAGCCAGGAAAGGCAATTCTGGAAGCACTTTTGAATTTGACAATAAAATCCCTAAAGAAAAAATGTTTAAAAAAACCAACTAAAATGTACACGCTTATGAAAGTCTCGTAATTTTATGTTTTATGCTTTGGTTTTTCAAATGTTCTTTCCAAACAAAATGCTTTTATCAATAAAGTTTCATTTTTCATTGAAGAGCTGGAAAATTTCAGTCCTAGTGGGATTTTCCGTCTGTTTCAACGAGTTATTTGTAACTTTAAAAAAATCTCAGAGTTGAAAATTAATTTTAGACGTGAATAAAATTTGGAGAGGCTGCTCCAGAATAAAATAAAGGAAAAATCATCAGGGGGTTGTTCAGTAATGACCATTAGATAGGATAAATTAATTGAGGAGAAAATAAAAGTTTAATTTGGTGGGGTTTTACAATCTTTTTGCTCATTTCTAAGGAACAGAGACTTCCTGATTTCCAGATATTTCTCCGTTTCCTCTCATCCTTGTTCCCGGGGAGCAGAGCCAGATCCCACCTGGCTGCACCATCCTGGCAGGGAATGTGGAGAGGGAGAAGGTCCCCCCTGAGCCTTCTTTTCTCTTCCTTCCTTCCTTCCTTCCTTCCTTCCTTTCTTCCTTCCTTCCTTCCCTCCTTCCTTCCTTCCTTCCTCCCTCCCTTCCTTCCTTCCTTCCTTCCTCCCTCCCTTCCTTCCT
>VZRR01012259.1:5697-34466 GCA_013398015.1 Oreocharis arfaki
CCCTGGATCCCTGGCAGTGTCCAAGGCCAGGGTGGACATTGGGGTTTGGAGAAACCTGGGATAGGGAAAGATGTCCCTGAACATGGATGGATTGGGAATGGGATGGGATGCCAGGTCCTTTCCAACCAAAACCATTCCAGGATTCTGGAGCCCCTCTGCTCTGCACAAAGGCTGGGAGAGCTGGGAATGTTCCCCTGGAGAAGGGAAGGCTCCAGGGAGAGCTGGGAGCCCCTGGCAGGGCCTGCTGGGGCTCCAGGAGAGCTGGAGAGGGAGTGGGGCCAAGGGCTGGAGGGCCAGGAGGCAGGGAATGGCTTCCCAGTGGGAAAGGGGAGCTTGGGCTGGGATGTTGGGAAGGAATTGCCAGCTGTGTGTGAGGGTGGGGAGGGGCTGGGCTGGAATTGCCAGAGAATCCCTGGATCCCTGGCAGTGTCCAAGGCCGGGCTGGAATGGGCTTGGATCCATCTGGGACAGTGGGAGCTGTCCCTGGTTGGGATTGGATGAGCTTTAACCTCTTTCCAACCCAACCCATTCCATGATTCCATGGAATTCTGTTTGGTTTCAGCTCCGGCCCCAACCAGTGGCGAGACCAACTCCGCCCTTCCCAGCTGCTCCACCTCTTCTCCCTGCAGCACAACTACAAAGCTCCCACCTACAAATCCGACCGGATCATCTTCCGGGAGCAGGAATACGTCCTGTCCGAGCTGGGTAAGATGTCAGGGATGCTTCGGGATAGCAGAATTTCCTTGTTCCAGAGGACGGGATGGAGCTGGAAGTCATGGAGACATCACCAGGAGTGGGTGGTGGACATGTCCCCATCCTCCTCCTCACTGTCCCCATTGGCTCCGAACCATTCCCAAGCTTGGCTGTGCCCCAAATCCTGGGATTGGAGATCTTCAATCCAGGAACGTCGACCTTGAGTTGGACCAAACCCAACACCCCCGGACTGGGAGTGAGAAACTCCAACCTGATGTTCCAAGTGTGTGGAGATGTCACAGGAAGGGTCACTGTGAAGGCCAGGAGTGGGTGATGGACATGTCCCCATCCTCCTCCTCACTGTCCCCATTGGCTCTGAACCATTCCCAAGCTTGACTGTGACCCAGATCCTGGGATTGAACCCAGACCTTCAATCCAGGAATGTTGGCCTTGAGTTGGACCAAACCCAACACCCCCGGACTGGGAGTGAGAAACTCCAACCTGATGTTCCAAGTGTGTGGAGATGTCACAGGAAGGGTCACTCTGAAGGCCAGGAGTGGGTGGTGGACATGTCCCCATCCTCCTCCTCACTGTCCCCATTGGCTCCGAACCATTCCCAAGCTTGACTGTGACCCAGATCCTGGGATTGAACCCAGACCTTCAATCCAGGAATGTTGGCCTTGAGTTGGACCAAACCCAACACCCCCAGGTGGGAGCTCCATTGAGGCTGGGAAGCTCCAACTTGGTGTTCCAAGTGCATGGAGATGTCACAGGAAGGGTCACTCTGAAGGCCAGGAGTGGGTGGTGGACATGTCCCCATCCTCCTCCTCGCTGTCCCCATCGGCTCTGAACCATTCCCAAGCTTGGCCATGCTCCAAATCCTGGGATTGGAGATCTTCAATCGAGGAATGTTGACCTTGAGTTTGCGGGAAGCTCCAACCTGATGTTCCAAGTGGGTGGGGACATCATGAGGAGCATGATGGAGGTCAGGAGTGCGTGAGGGACACGTCCCCATCCTCCTCCTCCTGGCTGTCCACTCTCTGCCCTTTTCCCAAACTTGGCTGTTCCCTAAATCCTGGGATTGAACCCAGACCTCCAATCCAGCGATGGACACAAATCCAAACCCATTCCGTCGTGGGATGGGAAGCTCCAACCCGATATTCCAAGTGCTGCCGGAGCCGGAAGAGCAGCTGCGCCATTGGAATCTCGTTTTGGGGGTGGTCACTAGAGGGAGACAATATCCCACACAGAGACCTGGGAATTCCTTCGGGATTTGGGGGAATCGGGGGACAAACCTGACTTCTCCCGAAGAGGAGAAAAGTCCTGGAATTTGGGGAGGAGTTTTTTGTTTTCCCGTGGCACCTCCGTCTGACCCAACATTCCTGGAGCAGGAGGGAATTTTTTGGGGAAAACTCTGCTTTAAGGGACAAAATGAGGGTTTTGATCCCAGGAGGAGGTGAAATCCCGCCGGGCCTGGTCCAGGAGCTGCACTTTGGAATCCTGGAATGGTTTGGGTTGGAAGGACCTTCAAGATAATCCAATTCCACCCCCTCCATGGGCAGGGACACCTCCCACTATCCCAGGTGGATCCAACCTATCCTTGGACACTCCCAGGGATCCAGGGGCAGCCACAGCTTCTCTGGGAATTCTCTTCCAGGGCCTCCCCACCCTCACAGGGAAGAATCTCCAACATCCCACCTAAATTTTGGCTGGAATTTTTTAGGATGCCACCAGAGACACGGAACGAGGAACGACCCAGCGCCGATCCCTCTCGGCGCTCTCGGGAAACGAAGCGCAAATTCCTTCAGGAGTTCAGGTTTCCCCCCGAGGAGAAGGGAAGCAAGGAATCCTTCACAGCTTCTCCTCATGGAAAAATTTTCCAGGGAAAGCTGGGGAGGTGTTAAAACATCCCCCTCCCCACCCCTCCCGTGCCAGCGCCCGCTGTCACCTCCTCCGGCTTTAACGGCCGCGAGTTCAAACGGCACAACAAAGCCCCAGGCTTGACCCGGAGCAGGTCTGGAATCCAGCTGTGAGCTCCGGAGCCGGACTGGGAATAAACTGGAGCCGTTAAAACACGAGAGCCGGGATTTTACAAGCCTCTCCCCGCCCCCAGCCCGTCATTCCATAAATCCCAGATTTGTTGTTCTCCGAGAGGGGCTCGTTCTTTTCCCCGGGCGCGTAAAGCCGCACGTGCGCGCGCACGCCGGGATTCCAGGGCTTTGGAAATCGTTGGGAATTAGCCCAGCTGGCTGGAGCGAAGCGGTTCCTTGCCAAGGAAGGAGCTGGGGTATCTCACCTGGATTTGGTGGGGTTGGAACGATCTTTATGGAGCGCGTTGTGTTTCGAAGGTCCTGGAAGGTGCATGGCCAGGGTGGGGTGGATCCGCCAAGCCCGGCCTGGGATTTCGGGATCGTTTGGGTTGGATTCAGAGGATCAAGGAATCTCTTAGGTTGGAAAAGAGCTTGAAGATCCCGGAATCCCAGAATTCAGGTTGGAAAAGACCTCCAAGATCGAGTCCAACCTTGTCCAAATGTCACGTCCAGTTTTTTCTTGGGCGCCTCCAGGGGTGGGGAGTCCACTGATATCCAAGGATAAGGCATCGTGTCCAGCAGTTGTCAGAGACATGGAATGGGATGGGGAGGCAGGAGCTGGCCATTGGCTGTACTGGGATGGAGGGATGGAGAGACGGATGGAGAGATGGATGGATGGATGGATGATGGATGGATGGATGGAGATGGANTGGATGGATGGATGGATGGATGGATGGATGGATGGATGGATGGATGGATGGATGGATGGATGGATGGATGGATGGATGGATGGATGGATGGATGGATGGATGGATGGATGGATGGATGGATGGATGGATGGATGGATGGATGGATGGATGGATGGATGGATGGATGAATCCTGACCAGGAAGAGAAGGCAGGAATGTCCATTACTGAGGAATTTTGTCCCATTTGCAGCAGGATCAGGGGCTGGTGTGGAGCAGGTGAGGAGGAGGAGAAAATTCCAGGTCTTTCATGGATGGAGAACCACAAATATCCTGGTGGGGCTGGAGCAGGGACTTGGATGGGAACAGGAGCTTGGAACAACCCCCAGGCTGTGCTGGTGGTGTCTCCATGTCCTTCCTCCTCCTCCCATTCCCATTTTCCACCCCAAATCCCGCAGAGAAGCACTGGGATCCCACCAGGAGCTCATTCCCATCTGCCCAGCTGAAGATCCTGGATGCCTTTAAACTCTGGGATAAATTGTTGGGAATGGGAACATCGGCAGAGGGTTGATGGGAATCCTGATTTCCGGGACTTTAGGAGACCTGGATACAGGAGCAGGATCAATCATCGGATTCTCCTTTCCATTGGATCCAGCTGGATCCTTGCCCTGTTTCCCTGGCTCTGATTGGTGGGATGCTTTCACGAGGGTCTCCATGGCTTTTCCCACCAGGAATGGGATACCCGTGCCCGGGATGGTTTGTGGCGATGGATTTGGGAACGGAGGCTGAGCTGCTCCAGCCCTTCCTGGCCCGAATCCATTCCCGTGGGATTAACTCTGCTCTTTTCGCATTCCCAGAGGATGGAAAACCCTCGAATCCGCACCTGGGGCCGGTGGAGGAGCGGCTCGCCCTGGCCGCGCTCCGGAAGCAGGGATTGGTTCCGGAGCACGTGGAGACCCGGCGCCTCTACAGCCCCCTGCAGCCGGACATCGAGCAGGTGGGTCCTGGAATGTGGCCGGGATGAGCCCAGGGGCGTCGTCTCCTGATCCAGCTGGATCCAGGTGGAGAATGCTGCTGGGAATGTCTGCCCTGGGATATGGGATGTTCCCAAGGAAAGGCGGGGTGGTCATTCCCTGCAGGATCTGCTCCCGTTTTGGAATTTAGGTTGATTTAATTTAATGTAATTTAATTTGATTTGATTTAATTTGATTTTGCATTTCTGGTCTAAAAGTCCTGACCAGACAAAAGTCCTGGTGAAGATTTCTTCTCCCAGAATCCCAGAATCCCTGAGGTTGGAAAAGCCCTCCAAGGTCATCCAGTCCGAGCTGTGTCCGATCCCCACCTCGGCACTGAGTGCCACATCCAGGAATTCCTTGGAATACTCCAGGCATGGGGATTCCAAACCTCCCTGGGCACTTCCAAGGCCTGACCGCCCTTTCCATGAGGAAATTCCTGCTGATGTCCAACCTGAGCCTCCCCTGGCACAGCCTGAGGCCGTTCCCTCTTTTCCTGTTATTCCCTGGAATCAGATCCCAAATCCATCCTGGTTCCAATATTCCGGGGAGTTGTGCAGAGCCACAAGGTCCCTCCTGATCCCACTTTTCCCCAGGCTGAGCCCCTTTCCCATCTCCCCCAGGAATTCTCCAGCCCCTTTCCCATCTCCCTCAGCTTTTCCTGGTTCTCCAGCCCCTTTCCCATCCCCCTCAGCCGCTCCTCGGGATTTGCATCCATCAACACATTCCCAGCTATCCCTAAAACAATTTTAATGCCACTTTTCCGTTGAGGAATCCTTTCCCTCCCACCCAAGGATCCCAGTTCTCCCCGAGGAAGTTCAAGTGTCCCGGTTTGGAATCTCCCAAGGTTTCAGGGCTCTGTTTTTCCGCGCAGGGAAAGCTGCAGATGTGGGTGGATCTGTTTCCCAAATCCCTGGGACATCCCGGCCCCCCTTTCAACGTCACTCCACGCAAAGCCAAGAGGTAACTTCCCGTTTTCCCTCTTTTTTATTTCGGGAAGGGAGTTGGGAATGCTTGGAAGCCTCAGGTGGAGATGGATTCACCCACGTGGATGAGGGACAGGTGGGGGATCATTCCATGCTCCCGCTGGGAAATCCCTCAGTGGGACAACCAGGCTCTCAGGTGGATGAGGTTTCCACCTTCCCATGGTTTTATTCCCGGGATTTTCCAGGTTCTACCTGCGCTGCATCATCTGGAACACCAAGGACGTGATCCTGGATGACCTCAGCATCACCGGGGAGAAGATGAGCGACATCTACGTCAAAGGGTGAGTGTCCCGCTCCGGAGTCTCCCGGATTCCGGAGGCTGGAGGTGCAGGAGCTCCAGGGAAGGAATGAAGGTGGTCCTTGGATCGGCATTGCTGGGATGGACGTGGATCCTGCTGGGATGGAGGGATCATCACGGCTCTCCAGCCATGGATCCATGGATTTCCGCTGTGGATCCACACCTCCGACTACAGATCCACATCTTTCCAACCGTGGATCCACATCTTTCCGATCATGGATCTCCACCTTTCCAATCATGGATCCACATCTCTCCATCCATGGATCCATGGCTTTTTAACTGTGGATCCAGATCTCCAACTACGGATCCACACCTTTTGGGGCTCCTAAAAAGTCGTGCTGCTGGAAAACCGGGAGCATCCAGGGATTGCCGAGATCCCTTTCCCCGTTTTTAGCATCCAAGTGAATCTCGTGGGGCTTGACACGAGTAAAACTTTGCTCAGCTTCCGGATCTTCCATGCCAAAGGAAAATTGTCCCAAAAATTCCCATCGGGAAGGGATGAAAGGATCCTTTCCGTGCCTAAGGATCTGTCCTATGGATCGGGGATCCGGTGGGGACTGTCCCTTCCATCCATTGCTGCTCCTGAGCAGGCTGGAGCCTCCCTATCCCAGTAGGATATTTGGGAAAAATTCTTCGTGGAAAAAGCTGTCGAGCAGTGGAATGGGATTCTCAAGAAATGATGGACAAAGGCTGGGAGAGCCGGGAATGTTGGCCTGGAGAAGGGAAGGCTCCAGGGAGAGCTGGGAGCCCCTGGCAGGGCCTAAAGGGGCTCCAGGAGAGCTGGAGAGGGAGTGGGGCCAAGGGCTGGAGGGCCAGGAGGCAGGGAATGGCTTCCCAGTGGGAAAGGGGAGCTTGGGCTGGGATGTTGGGAAGGAATTGCTGTGTGTGAGGGTGGGGAGGGGCTGGGCTGGAATTGCCAGAGAATCCCTGGATCAGTGTCCAAGGCCAGTTGGATGGATTTTGATCCACCTGGGATAACGGGAGGTGTCCCTGCCCGTGGAATGGGATGATCCTTAAGACCCCTCCCATCCCAAACCGTTCCATGATTCCATAATCCCGGAGTTGCCACCCCCAGCACCGAGCGATCTCCCGCCTCTGGGGCTGCTGCATTCCCGCTCCCACCTCCAGCTTATCCCAACCCCCAGCAGCCACCGGGATCAGGAACACTCCATTCCCCGCTCACGGATGTCGTGCCATCGAGCGAGATCCCAAATCCTCGCCGCGATCCCGGTTTTCCATGGGTTCTGTTTGTCCCTGGCAGGTGGCTGGTGGGACATGAGGAGAACAAGCAGAAGACGGATGTCCACTACAGATCCATGGGAGGAGAAGGGAATTTCAACTGGAGATTCATCTTTCCCTTCGATTATCTCCCGGCGGAGCAGATGTGTCACGTGGCCAAGAAGGTGAGTGGTCCCGGACGGAATTTCCGCATCCCTGCGGGAATTCGGAGGTGAAACGGGAATTTTGGACCTTCTCAAGAGGAGCCGTGGAAGGCTCGGCCTTTCCGTGGTGGTGGCTGCGAAATTTCGGGAATTTCGTTCAAAAATCCTCATTTGGAAGCAGAACGGGGTCGGAATCAGAGGTGGTTTTCTTGGAGAGACCGATCCATCCGGGAAAGATTCCCTCAGGGAGGGGGAAAAATATTGGAGCAAGTGTCCGAGTGCTCTTGGACAACGGGGCTATTCCAAAGCTGGAGATGGCAATTCCACGGGGATGGTTTGGTGGGAATCTCTGTTTTCCAGCTTGGAATAACGAGCCTCGTGCCGTGCAAAAACTTCCCAGAAAAGGCTAAAAACTGGGAAAAGAAGGAGCTGCCTCCAAATTCCCGATGGGAACATGGGTTGGGATGTGGCACCGGAGGGAGGAAAAGCTTTGGATTCAGGAAGAGGATTGGATTGGGAGTTGAAGTGGATGGGATTTTTTGGATGGGATTTTTGGTCCCTTCGTTCCTGCGCCTGCTCCTGGTGTTCTTTGGATCATTTTGTGCAGTGGGATGTGGGAATTGCAGGGCGGGAAGGAACCGGGAGTGGAGCTGGGGCAGGTGCCTGGAATAAGGCAGGGAAAAATCGGACGATGGAAATCATGGAAATGGTGGGAATTAGGGAAAATTGGACACCGAACAACAGAGGGGGGAGATCAATTAATTAAATTTTCCCTCACCTGGAGATTTAGAGGATTAAAAGGATTAAGAGGAATAATCCAATGGAAAATTCCCTGTCCATGGCAGGGCGTGGAAATGGATTATCCTTAAGGTCCCTTCCAACCCAAACCATTCCATGATTCCATGATTTTTGGCTCTTTGGGGTCTGTGGACAACAGGGACAATCCCGGCTTCCCGCGGCACCTCCCGGGAGGCTCCAAGTCCTTCATCCACCTCATCCTGAGCCTTCATCCCTTGGATTTTGGATATCAGCAGGAATTTCTCCATGGAAAAGGTGGTCGGGCCTTGGAAGTGCCCAGGGAGGTTTGGAGTCCCCATCCCTGGAGGTATCCAAGGAATTCCTGGATGCGGCACTCAGTGCCGAGGTGGGCAGCGGGCACAGCTCGGACTCGGTGATCCTGGAGGATTTTCCAACCTCAGGGATTCCATAATCCCACGATCTCTGCTGCCTGCTTTAGCTCAGCCTCGGTTTTCATGGAATACGAGATGCCCAAAGATTCCTGCTCGCAGTGGGACCATCCCTAAAACCCACTGGGATCCTCAAAATCCCTCGAGATCCCCAAAACCCCCTGGAATCCCGAAAACCCACTGTGACCCCCAAAACCCACTGGGATTCCCAAAACCCACCAGGATCCCCAAAACCCACCAGGATTCCCAAAATCCTCCAGGATCCCCAAAACCCACCAGGATCCCCCAAATCCTCCAGGATCCCCAAAAACTCACCGGGATCCCCACCCCATCTTATTTTCCATGGAATCCGCGCCTCGGCCGGGAAGATTCCGAGCGAATCCCCCCATCCCAGACAATTCCCAACTTCCAAAGGCCTCCGCCTGGGGCAGTTCCAATGATTGGCAGAATCCCAGCGGGGCCCATTTCACGCTTCGTATCCCACGAATCCCGAGTACAGGGTGTACTACATCCAATTATCCCGCTCGGAAAAAGCCAGGACCCCCTCCATAAATCCCTTGAAGCAAATCCATCCCGCTGGGCCGATCTGGAATCTCTTCCCGCCACATGGCTGCCGGCGTTGGATCCGAAAATAAACACCTTGTAAAAGCTCTCTGTAAAGGCCGGAATAATGAAGGGAAAGCCGGGCGGAGCATTCCGGCTCTGGGAATTTTTTTGATCTCGCCATGTGCTGTTTGAACTCCGGCTTCGTTCCGCCGGCCGTAAAAATCCCGGCTGGAAAGGCGGGCGCTGGAAGGTGGAATTCCAATCAAACGTCGGGAGCGACTGCGGCCAGTTGGGAGCTGCTCAAAACCACCTGTGCTCAATGGGGCCGGGAGGGAAAGAGTTTTCCCCTTCGTATTCCGGAGCACGTTCACGATCCAGGAGAAACGCAGCCCTGGCACCGCTTTTCCGGGAATCAGGGCGGATTTTCCCCCTGCTTTCCCTGCTGCTTTATCCACAAAAATCCATGAAATATCCCCGAGCCTCCCCTCTCTCTCCCCCCTCTCCTGGAAGACAAACCCCCAAACAATAATTCCAGCCTTTTTTTCCCGTCCTGCTTGGACAAGGCTGGGATATGAATTTCCTGCTCCGGGTTGTTTTTGTAGGGAATGTTGGGAGCTCGATTTAATCACGGGAGCGAATTTCGCGCTGCCTTGAAAGGGACCCATAAACTTCGCTCGGCATCAAATTCCCCCTTCCAAGTTCCTTCAGGAATTCCTTTCCCTGCCTTCCCGGCGGAGCTCGGGGTGTCCCCAGCTTGGCCGGGCTCGGAGCAGGGAGGTTTTGTCTCCAGCCAAATGATATTTGACAGTGTTTTTCCATAAAAAACAGGGAATCTGGAGAGACTGAGCGTTGAATTCCCACCTGGAAAGGGTTGAGCCCCACCTGAGTTATCCCTGGAATTCTGGGATGTTGGGACATCAAATAGCCGAGGTTTTGGTCCCTTTTCCCTCGGATATTGCAGTGGGAAGGAGGGGAGGTGGAATCCCAAAGTCTGCCGGGTTTGCCAGCAGTTCCGTGGAATCCTGGAATGCTTTGGGATGGGAAGGACCTCAAAGTCCATCCTGCTTCTCCCAGGGGCAATTCCCACTATCCCAGATGGATCCAAGCCCCATCCAACCTGGCCTTGGACACTTCCAGGGATCCAGGGGCAGCCACGGCTTCTCTGGGACTTCCAGCCCAGCCCCTCTCCACCCTCCCAGGGAAGAATTCCTTCCCAAGATCCCATCCAACCTTTCCTTCAGCTTCAGGCCGTTATCCCGAGGGACGCCGATCCCGTTGGGATGGGTGGGAGATGACCCCAAGTGCGAGGTTTTCCTCAAGTTCGGCTCCGGGTGGATGGGATGGGGCCGAGAGAAATTCCAACGAATCCTTGGGAAGTTGCGTCGACCCTGTCAGGAGAGTGGGATGTTCCTGGAGCGTGGTCACGTCCACGGAATGTGGGAGTGGTGGGATCAACCTCTGAGCCGGGGATTCACTGGGAAGAAGAGGCACCTGCAGGAGCTCGCGGAAGTTTCCTTTCCAGGGAATATTCCAACCAGGAAATGAGATGGTCTCGAAGGTCCCTTCCAGCCCAAACCAGCCCGGAATTCCATGTATTTCCCGCTTTTCCAAGCCAAGCTTAGATGGGCACCTGGATTTCTCCAGGAAGGGACAATCCAGAGGAGCTCGTGGTGCTTTGTTCACCTTGGAGATGGACCTTCCACCACCTTGGGACTTTTCCAGACCCTCTCGAGGTCATCCTGGCTTTTTTTATCCATGGATCCATGGCTCCTGGATCCCCGTGGATCCCTTCTTCCCCCGGTTTCTGGGAAAGGGAAGAATCACCATCAACTCTTCCCCCTTTTTTAGCGGTTTTAATTCAAAACGGCTGGAAAAGCTGGGAAAAATCCCCCTGGATAATCATCCCCCTGGAAAAACATCCATCCCAACCCGCTGCGACCAGCGGAGGGAAGAGAGGGAACTTTCCATGGGCTTCGTTTGGGATTTCTGGATTATCCAATATCGCAAATGCATCCGTAAAACGCTCCCATGCAAAATTCCTGGCACGTTTTCCCAAATCCGGGCAGAGAACGGAGCGAAATTGAAACAGAACCATCCGGGGGGATCTCTTAAGGCGAATCCAACGGGATTGGAGCGCCCACGGACTCCCGGCTGGAATATTTGTGCTCTTATGGAATGTGACACATTTTTCCCCCCTTTTTTTTTTAATTAATGTTGGATGAAATCCTGAATCCGAGTGGTGAATTTATGGAGCGACGGATGAATAATGCCGGAGTTTCCTGGTTTTAATTAAAATCCCGTCGTTTCTGACGCTTCCGGGCGGAATTGCCACCGGGACGCTCTCGGAGGGGTGTCAGGAATCCCGCTGGGATTTTCCTACTCTTTGCTGGAGCCAGGAATAACAATCCCAAAATTCCCTGGGCTTTGTGTGGGATTTCGTCTTTCTCCTTTATCCTGATACTCATTTTTGGACATCAGTGGGAATTTCCTCATGGAAAGGGTGGAAGTGCCCAGGGAGGTTTGGCATCCCCATCCCTGGAGGTGTCCGAGGAATTCCTGGACGTGGCACTCAGTGCCGAGGTGTGGATCGGGCACAGCTTGGACTGGATGATCCTGGAGACCTTTTCCAAGCTCAGGGATTCTGGGATTCTTAATCCTACCTCCCAGGCACCCCAAAAATTGGTGTTAGATCCTTGGTGGAAAAAATTCCTGGTTTTACACACAGAAATGGCGACATGGATGTTGTCTCCCAGGCAGTGGATATTCCTTACTCTGGGGTGCAGAACTCATGGATACCTTGGGAATGTTGGCCTGGAGAAGGGAAGGCTCCAGGGAGAGCTGGGAGCCCCTGGCAGGGCCTAAAGGGGCTCCAGGAGAGCTGGAGAGGGAGTGGGGCCAAGGGCTGGAGGGCCAGGAGGCAGGGAATGGCTTCCCAGTGGGAAAGGGGAGCTTGGGCTGGGATGTTGGGAAGGAATTGCTGTGTGTGAGGGTGGGGAGGGGCTGGGCTGGAATTGCCAGAGAATCCCTGGATCCCTGGCAGTGCCCAAGGCCAGGTTGGACATTGGGACTTGGAGCAACCAATGTGCTACCAGCAGATTTCTTGGGATACCATGGAACCTTCCTGTCCGTATCCATGAATATTCCATGAATGAATTCAGGAGCCGCCGGTGGCCTGAAGGTGGGACTGGGATTTGCTGGGCTCAGGTTGTCCCACTGCCGGTGACAGACCTGGGAGCAGATCGGAGCCGTGGTGGATCCGGAAAGGAAGGGATCTGTGGGAATTCTCTGCCACAAGTCCCGGTTTAAGTGTGAATCCAATATTTTTCCATGGATTAAGAGGAAGGTGAAGTTTGGCACTGCTGGGACTCAAAGCTCGTCTTTCTCTTCACCTTGGATTCACCCTCCTTGGAATTGTGGGAATTTCTGTTGCTCCTAAAGATCCTGTTTGGGAGCTCGTGGAGGCTTTTCCTTAAATGAAATTAGATTAATTTTAAAAAATCAATTAAATTAATTTAAATAATTAAATGAAGGAAAAATTGCTCCCAACACCTTCCAAAAGCATCTTGGTTTTTCCACCTTAGCCAAGAGTTTTCCAGAGCCTGCGCTCCTGCAGATCCAGAGCTGGACACTCCAGGAATTCCAGGATTTCCAGGAGATGGGAGGAGCCAGGCTCTTCCCAAATTCTCCCGACGAATCTTTCATTTCCCAGTGGTTTCTCTCCCGGCGTGATTTTAGGAACACTTCTGGAGCTTGGACAAGACGGAAAACAAGATCCCACCGCAGCTGATCCTCCAGATCTGGGACAACGACAAGTTCTCCTTCGATGACTACTTGGGTAAGTTGGGAATTCCGGGATCCATCTCAAAAAAAAGGTAAAAATCACCGGCACAGGTTGTCCGGAGAATCCATGGATGCCGCATCTCTGGAAATGTCCAAGGCCAGGCTGGACGGGGCTTGGAGCAACCTGGGATAGTGGAAGTTGGGAGTTCGGATTGGGATGGTTGGGGTGGTCCAAAACTCCATGGCATCGGGGAAGATTCCCTGCTTTAAGGATTGTCCTCACCTGGAACGTTCTTCCTTGCAGGATCCATCCAGATGGATCTCAACAGGATGCCCAAGCCCGCCAAGACGGCGGAGAAGTGTTCCTTGGATCTTGTGGATGATTCCCTGTCCTCGGGCCGCTCCGTGTCCCTCTTCGAGCAGAAAACCGTCAAGGGCTGGTGGCCCTGTGTGGCCCAGCAGGACCAGAAGAAGATCCTGGCGGTAAAGTGGCCTCTCCATGTTTTTTCCTTGGATCCTTCGCTCCAGTTCCCATGCCTGGAAGTGCCCGAGGCCAGGTTGGATGAGGATTGGAGAACCCTGGGGATAGCAGAAGGTGCCCGTGGCGTGAGGTGGGATTGGATGGGCTTTAAATTCCTTCCCAATCCCAACCACTCCAGAATTCCCCGAAAGCTTCGAGGAGGGCCAAACCAGGGCAAGAAATTCCATTTCCAGCTGGAGATTCTGTGGACCCAGCTGGACCATCTGTGGTTGGCTGGAATTTTCCAGCACCTTGCAGAGGAATGATGGATTTTGTGGGATTTTCACTGTGGTCTTCGGAATGTGCCACCAAATTTGATTCATTATCACGACTACTCCCGATGATTTTATGTCCCAAGCACCAGGAAAAAATTCCAGCCATCCCAGTGATCGATTTAAAGGTGTCTGGGCTCCTGTTCCAGGTTTTGGTGACTGTTCCATCCAGGTGAAGGATTCCAGGCAGGGAATTGGGTCATGGGACCGAAAAATCCCCAGTTGGTTCCAGGGAAATCGAGAATCGGGGAATCAGGGAAGACTGGATGAGGCACTCAGTGATGATCAAGCTTGGGCTTGATCCCAGAGTTTTTCCAACCTCAGTGGCCCTGGGATTCTGTGGTTGCCCAAATTTGGGTGCCGGTGGGATCCGGGATTTCCTGGAGTATCTCCAGTGCCAGGTGAGGGATCTCTGGGATCCTGGGATCCTCGTGGTCGTTGTCGGGAGTGGTTTGGTTGTTCTCAAAGGATATTTCCTCTCTCCAACCCCTGTTTTCCATCCCATGTCCATTCCTCAATCCCAGTTTTCCATCCCACTCTCATTCCTCCTCTTATTCCCCCCCCCCGCCTTTTTTTATTTTTGGGGACAATAAATCCGATTTTGTTTAACCCATCCAGGGCAAACTGGAGATGACTTTGGAAATCGTGGCGGAACAGGAGCACGAGGAGCGTCCGGCCGGGATGGGACGGGATGAGCCGAACATGAACCCCAGGCTGGAGGATCCCAAGTAAGAACATCCCGAATGGAAAAGCAACCACCAGGCCGTGGAGCTCCCGAGGGCCAAATGGGAATTCTGGGTTTCCGGTTGGAGGGAACTGGGCTGAACTGGGTTTGCACCTGGGTAGGATCAGCTCTGAACCAGTGGAGGAGTTGAGACAATCCAGGGAAACTGGGATTATGGTCTGGACCACCAATCCAGTGGGACTGGGAGGTTGGTCTGGACCATGAATCCAGTGGGATTTGGAGGTTGGTCTGGACCACCAAGGAGGACATTGGGACAAACCTAGAGAGATGGAGGAGCTGACACATTCCGGTGGGATTTGGAGGCTGGTCTGGACCACCAATCCCGTGGGATTTGGAGTCTGGTCTGGACCATGAATCCAGTGGGATTGGGAGGTCGGCCTGGACCACCAAGAAGGACAGTGGTGGGACAAACCCAGAGGGATGAAGGAGCTGTCACATTCCAGTGGGATCGGGAGGTTGGTCTGGACCATCACTGAGGACATCGGGACAAACCCAGAGGGATGGAGGAGGTGACATGTTCCAGTGTGATTGGGAAGCTGGTCTGGATCACCAGTCCAGTGGGATTGGACCACCAAGGAGGACATTGGTGGGACAAACCCAGAGGGATGAAGGAGCTGTCACATTCCAGTGGGATCGGGAGGTTGGTCTGGACCATCACTGAGGACATCGGGACAAACCCAGAGGGATGGAGGAGGTGACATGTTCCAGTGTGATTGGGAAGCTGGTCTGGATCACCAGTCCAGTGGGATTGGACCACCAAGGAGGACCTTGGTGGGACATACCTGGAAGGATGGAGGAGCTGACATATTCCAGGGAATTGGGATTGTGGTCTGGACCACAAATCCAGTGGGATTTGGAGGTTGGTCTGGACCACCAAGGAGGACATTGGGACAAACCCAGAGGGATGGAGGAGGTGACATGTTCCAGTGTGATTGGGAAGCTGGTCTGGATCACCAGTCCAGTGGGATTGGACCACCAAGGAGGACCTTGGTGGGACATACCTGGAAGGATGGAGGAGCTGACATATTCCAGGGAATTGGGATTGTGGTCTGGACCACAAATCCAGTGGGATTTGGAGGTTGGTCTGGACCATGAATCCAGTGGGATTGGGAGGTCGGCCTGGACCACCAAGGAGGACATTGGGACAAACCCAGAGGGATGGAGGAGCTGACACAATCCAGTGGGATTTGGAGGTTGGTCTGGACCATGAATCCACTGAGATCTGGGAGTCTGCTCTGGACCACCAAGGCTGATGGGATTGGGGATCCAGGAGGACGAAATTCCAAGGTGGCCTCCCCTTTCCAGGCGCCCCGAGACCTCGTTCCTGTGGTTCACGTCCCCGTACAAGACCCTGAAGTTCATCCTGTGGCGCCGCTACAAGTGGGTGCTGATCCTGGCCATCCTCCTCTTCATCCTGCTGCTTTTCCTGGGAATCTTCGTCTACGCCTTCCCGGTACGGAGCGGGTGGGAGAGGACAGGGATTGGCCGAGGCCTGAGGGGTGATGGATTCAGGGGGATGGAAAATCCAGTGCTGAGGAACACGATGGGTTAAAAAGGGACTTTTTTTTGGGATTTGGGATCCTCGTGAGAAAGACTTGGAGAGGATGGAGCGTGTCCAGGGATGGGAATGGAGTTGGGAAGGGGCTGAAGCACCAGGAGCAGCTGAGAGAGTTGGGAAAGGGGCTCATCCCAGAGAAAAGCGGGATCTGGGGGGATCTTCTGGCTCTCCACAATTCCCTGGGAGGTTGGAATCAGGTGGGAGTTGGGATCTGCTCCCAGGGAACAACAGGACAGGAGGCAACGGCCTCAAGTTGTTCCAAGGGAGTTTTAGGTTGGATATTAGGGAAAATTCCTCAGGGAAAGGGGTGTCCGGCCCTGGAGCAGTGGTGGAGTCCCCATCCATGGAATCACTCCCAAAAACATCCGGATGCGGCACTCGAGGACATGGATAATGATGGACAAGGGTTGGTGCTCTTTTCCAACCTCAACAATTCCATGATATCAGGAGTGGTGGAGATCCCAAAAAACCGTGGGAAGGTCGTTCCTGGGCTGTCCCCAGCAACACAAAATGATGGATCTGCAACAGATCCCGAGGCTTTCCGGGATGCAGAGGGAAAAAAATCAGGGATAGCTTTGCCTGCCTTGATTGCCATTGGCGAAATTCCATGGAGCTTCCTGCTGGATTTGTCCTGGGAATAAATGAGGATGGGGAAGGGCTGGAGTGATGCCGGGCCTGTGGAAAGCTCTGCATTCCAGAAAAATCCTGGCACGGCTTCGGGAATGCTCCAGGACCCCTTTCCGAAGGGGCAGAACAGGCGATGTCCCGGATTTTGTGGGATAGTGGAAAAAAGGAGCTGTAGGGATACAGAGCCAGGGGTTGGGTGGTGAATCCATGGGATTTGTGGGAAGCAGAGAACAGGCAAGGAGCAGCGAGATCCAGAGGAGAGGGAAATCTGGGATTTTCCCAGCAAATCAGGGAAAAAAGCTGGGAATGCTTCCCGCTGGTCGGACCCTGGGATGGTGCTGGTGGGAGGAGCCAAATTTATTCAGAGGATTGGAAGAGATGGGAATTTATCTTAAAAACTTTCGGGAAGAACAACCAAAATCCGGGAGTGATTCCCGTCGTCATTGAATTCTGGGATGGGACCTTAAAGAGCATCCTGTGACCAGGAGCTTTTCCTGGGAAAAGGGAAATTCCAGTTTTTCTCATGTTTTGGGCTTTTTCTCCACTCTTTTTAGTGGGAATGGGGTTCTGAATTCCTTGTCCCTGCAGGTTGGGTTGGGAGCTTGGACATCCCTGGATTCAGCTGCGTTCCATATCCCTAAAAACGTGTCAGCTTCCAATGATTCCTTCATTTTCCAAAGATTCCCTTATTTTTCCAATCATTCCCCCGTTTTTCCAATGATTCCCTCTTTTTTCCAATGATTCCTGTGTTTTTCCAATGATTCCCTGATTTTACCAATGATTCCCTTATTCTTCCAACGATTCTCTCTTTTTTCCAATGATTCCTGTGTTTTTCCAATGATTCCCTGATTTTACCAATGATTCCCTTATTCTTCCAATCATTCCCTCATTTTCCAATCATTCCCTTATTCTTCCAATCATTCCCTGATTTTTCCAATGATTCCCTGATTTTACCAATTATTCTCTTATTTTTCCAATCATTCCCTCACTTTTTCCAATCATTCCCTCAATTTTTCCAATCATTCCTTCACTTCTTACAATTATTCCCTGATTTTTCCAATGATTCCCTGATTTTACCAATGATTCTCTTATTCTTCCAATCATTCTCTGATTTTTCCAATGATTCCCTGATTTTACCAATGATTCCCTTATTCTTCCAATCATTCCCTGATTTTTCCAATCATTCCCTGATTTTACCAATTATTCCCTTATTCTTCCAATCATTCCCGTATTTTTCCAATCATTCCTTTTTTTCCCCCATGATTCCCTTATTCTTCCAATCATTCCCGTATTTTTCCAATGATTCCCGTATTTTTTCCATCCTTCCAGAACTACGCTGCTATGAAACTGGTGAAACCTTTCAACTGAAGCTGCTCCCGTGCCTGCCTGGGAATTTCGGGAAGGAATTGTGGCTCTGGAAGTGGAGCAGGAACAACCTCATCCAGGCCTCCAGCTGCCGCCAAAGACTCCGCTTCCCCGCTGCGGAATTCCGCCTGGGAAGCGTCGCGTAACCAAAGCTTCCACCAAAATATTCCCGATTTTCCAGCCTTCTCTGGTTTTATTTGAGTTTTCCTACTGCTCTGGTTGGTAAATCCCAAATTCCAGTGCAAATCCAAGGAAAAGGGGGGGAAGGATCTTTCCATCCATGAGTTGGGAATGTGCAGGGGATCCTCAGGATTTGGGATTTGCTGCCCCGTGCGGCCAAAATCCCACGGATTCCAAGCACTTTTTGCTCTCTGATCCAGCCTCAGTTTCCCTTTCCCTCTGTTATCCCATTTATATATTGGAAACCTATGGAAAACCTGTTGGAAAACCGGAATCCCTGGGACGGCTCATCGCATTCCCGAAGCCGAAACCGGGGGAATGGGAAAGGCTGCGGTGCAAAACCTGGGATTTGGAGCTGGTGCTCTGCGAAATCCCAAATCCTCCGGGATTTTGGGGCTTTTGCATTCCCGCTCATGGAATTTTGGATCTGCTTTTCCCTCGGAGCTGCTCCGCAATCCCACAGGTCTCCTGTTCCAAGCGGGAGAGGAATCCCAGGAGAAGCTGGGCTTTGATTTCCTCTCCTCCCAGCAACTCTCCAGCCACGTTTTTGGGAATTCTTGGCCCTTTCTAATATCGGTGTTCGCAGAATCCCAGAATCCCTGAGGTTGGAAAAGACCTTTGGGATCAGCGAGTCTGCGCTGTGCCCGATCCCCACCTCGGCACTGAGTGCCACATCCAGGAATTCCTTGGGATACTCCAGGCATGGGGATTCCAAACCTCCCTGGGCACTTCCAAGGCCTGAGCACCCTTTCCATGAGGAAATTCCTGCTGATGTCCAACCTGAGCCTCTCTTGGGACAACCTGAGGCCGTTTCCCTCTTTTCCTGTTATTCCCTGGAATCAGATCCCAAATCCATCCTGGTTCCAAATTTTCAAGGAATTGTGGAGAGCCAGAAGGTCCCTCCTGATCCCGCTTTTCTCCAGGCTGAGCCTCCCACTAATATTCCTTTAGAATCAGTCACTTTTCCTTGTATTCCCAAAGATTCTTACGGAAAACATCCCAACTTGGACTGCCGGGTGTTATCGGAGCGGAAAACCTAGCCTGGGATGGGATTTGTTTTCCGAACAAATCCATGAGTCACAACCTGCTCAGCCTCCCACGGATCCGACGGGAATGCTGGGACATTCCCGCTGTTTGTTATTCCCTCCTCCTGTCCCTGGAGCGGGATGATCCCATGGGATGCGGCATTTGGGGACTTGTGACCTTGGCAGGGTTGGGCTTGAGCTCAGAGGCCTTTCCCACCCTGGATGGTTCCATAATTCCGTGATTCCCGAGGTTTTCCGGCTCCCTCGGGGTGTTAATCCACACAGCCTCCAATTCTCACCCCACAAGGAATCACTTCCCGTTTTTCCACCCCGAAAATCCCGTTGAGATCCGGCTGCTCCGGCACCGTTGGAGATCAGGGATCTTCCCGTCTTCCCTTCAGCAGGATGAGACTTATCCTTGGTTCCATGTTTTCCTTGGAGCTGTGGCTGCTCCGAATGAGCAAGGAGCTGGGAAAAGCGATCCCGAGGGATTGATTTCCCGGGACAAACTGTGCTCCTGGCCCGCTCCAGCCGGGATTTGAAGCCTGTTCTTAAAAAACAGGGAAAAGCATCTTAATTGCTTTCCTGGATTGGGATCTAATCCATGGGGGACTAAATCCCGGGATACTCATGGTAGCAGCTCCCGGATTGCGGAGGACAATCCTTCTCCGTGTTTTCCACATGGAAAACGCCCGGCTTTGGGATTTATAGGGATTTATAACCCCATCCCTGCTGCTGAGCTTCGGCTGATCCGTGGCCCTTTCCCAAAAAGTCGGAGTGGAGGAATCGGCTCCGGGATTTGCACGTCCCGGGGCGGAGGTTTCGTTTTCCGTCGTTAAACGCTTCGTTTTCCTTCAGTTTTTCCCTCAAAGCTTCCCAACCTCATTCCCACCCCCATCCCTGTTTACAGCCGCGATCAAACCACCGGGATTCGCTCCCATTTTCCGGAGGTTTTATTATCCCGGAGGATCCGAGGAGCCGAAGACGGAAGTTGCTTCTGTTTGGCCCTTGGAGGGTTTGGGAATTAGGCTTCGATGGGAATGTTGGTCCCAGCACCTTTCCCAGCAGGATCCAGCCGTGCCAGAGGGAATCTGGACATTCCCTGAGTGCTCTCCTGGGATCCACAGTGGGAATTCAGGTCCGATATCTCTTGGATTTGCAGGGTCTCTGGGATTTCCCATCCTGGTGCCATTCCCTGTGATCCCGACTTAGGTCCCAACTAAAATCTTGGGGCCAAGAGCCCCAGATGGATGCGTGATCCGTGTTGGAATGCCAAGCGTGGGATGGTCATCCCCCATCCCGCTGGGAACACCGCTGGCTATCCCAGGAATCAAAATCCATCCGTGGGTTACCTTTGGAATGTCCAAAGCCAGGCTGGATAACGATTGGAGCCGCCTGGGATAGTGGAAGTTCTCCCTGCCTGGAATGGGATGGGCTGGGAACTCCGGGATTCGCTCCAGAGACACTTCCAGCGGGAAATCCTATTTTATTCCCAATATTCCCCCGGCAAACCTGGGGCAGCAGCGATGGCGGAGAAGGATCCAGGGCATCCAATCCCGTAAAGACAGGGATTTCCATGAGGAAATCCACGCTCCCCGGCTGGTTTTCACGCCGAGAGGATTCCGTGGGATTCCGGTGGGTAAATTCAGGGTGGAACATCCCGAAAAAACCAACTCCATCCCATTTCTTTTCCCTGATCCAGCTCCGGTTGTGTCTCCTCCGAATCCAGGCAGGAGCTGTAGAAAGAATTCCCCGTGGCTTCCAGTTATCCAGGGAATTGGCTGGAATTTGTCCGGGATCAGCCGTGCCTGCCTTATCCGCGACAATGCCCAAAGCACTGTGATTCCCAAAGAAACGCTCTGAAACCTTCCCGTTCCCGGCGTTTTGATTGCGGGCATGGAATTGCGCCTCCTCTTGGGAGCGGGAGTGGGAAAATTTGGGTTCTTCAGCCTGGAGAAGGGAAGGATCCAGGGAGATTCCTGCATTATTTCCATGTCGGGAGTTTTATGGGCGGGGGAGGTGAACAAGTAACGTTTGTTGCCCCTAAAATCCACATTCCGCCCTCGTTTTCCCATTTATTCCCAATCCGGCTCCTGTTTGTCTCATATCCGTGTGGAAGGGATGGAAATGCGGGAATATTTCAGATCCCTGGATTTTTTTGGGTAAGGTTTGGGCTCGGAATGAAGAGGAAAAAACAGGGATTTCGGGGAAAAAACACATTTGGGGGGTTCCTGGCTGACCATTCCCAGAGAAGTTGTGGATGTCTCATCCCCAGGAGTGTCCAAGGCCAGGTTGGACATTGGGGCTTGGAGAAACCTGGGATGGTGGGAGGTGTCCCTGAACATGGATGGGGTGGGAATGGGATGGGATTTAAGGTCCCTTCCAACCCAAACCATTCCAGGATTCTGGAGCCCCTCTGCTCTGCACAAAGGCTGGGAGAGCTGGGAATGTTGGCCTGGAGAAGGGAAGGCTCCAGGGAGAGCTGGGAGCCCCTGGCAGGGCCTAAAGGGGCTCCAGGAGAGCTGGAGAGGGAGTGGGGCCAAGGGCTGGAGGGCCAGGAGGCAGGGAATGGCTTCCCAGTGGGAAAGGGGAGCTTGGGCTGGGATGTTGGGAAGGAATTGCTGTGTGTGAGGGTGGGGAGGGGCTGGGCTGGAATTGCCAGAGAATCCCTGGATCCCTGGCAGTGTCTAAGGCCAGGCTGGACATTGGGGCTTGGATCCATCTGGGACACTGGGAGCTGTCCCTGCCCACGGAATGGGTGGGACTGGATGATCCCAAACTCCCTTCCATCCCGACCCACTCCATGATTCCAGGATTCCCTGCCCGTGCACAGAATTTAGTTGCCAAACTTTCCGCCGCTCGAGTGCTTCCCTGATCCCTGATTTCCTTGTCTGGACGCTGGGAGTAATTCCAGCCTGGAATTACGAAGTGTGGCAGCTCCTTTGGGACCATCTGGACACAACGACCCCGTTGTGTTCCCATTCCCTGGGCTCGGCCCCGGGAGCCGGAGAAGCTGGAAAACTTCCATCCCACACGGGGGCTGAAGTCCCTAAATCTCCAGCAGCCATCCCAAAAAAAAAGAAACCCTGGGAAGGAGCAGGATGGATTTTCCTCCTCCGTAAGAACAATTTTCCAGGCAGTGCCTGGATTTATTCGCTCCGATGGGAGAGTTTTCCACCCACAAATGCCGATTGTGCCGGAGCGCTTGGAAAGGAGGGAGAGTGGGATGAGGGGTGGGATCCAGGTCAAGCACTTCCATAAATTTTTTTGGGAGCCAGGGATTTGTCGGTTTAACCCCTGCGTTCCCTGGAAGGCGGATCCGACGGGATGCTCCCTAAAAAACACCAGTGTGGCTTCCCGGCTCCCAAATCTATCGATTTTCTGATGGGAAGGTGGAGATTTCCCCGGATTTGAGTGGCTTGAGGCCTGAGCCCTTCAGGCTTTCCCAGGGGGGTGATTCCCGGTGCTGGAATGTTCCCCCTGGAAGACGCATCCACGGAAAAGGTGGGGGTGAATTTAAAGGTGGATCGATAACCTGAAATTCCCGTCGGCTTTTTCCATGGATAACCCCCGTGCTGCGGGACAGCTGCAGTTGGGATTCATCCCAGAAAAGCCAAAACCCCGGGACTGAGGGATGATTTGTGGGGGGATCTGGAGGAGACTCCCAAGAAACGAGCCGTGAAACTGCTCCAGGTTTGTCTCCGTCCCGAATCCGCTTCCAGAGGTAAAGGAGCTTCGTTTGTCCCGTCTGTTTTTCCCATTCCCATTCCCAGCCTTCCCAAAGAACCTGAAACGTGCCGGGTATTTTTATCCCTTATAAAAAAAGACAGGAAAAGGCTCTGGAGGCATCCAGGGTTTTTTTTTTTTTCCAGCAGTTGAGGTTGGATTGGGCCTGGATTTTCCCTCAAGGTTGGAACCTTTCCATGATCCTTTGTCTTCCCAAGCTGTCCCAGAATCGTGGAATCATGGAACGGGTCGAGGAAGGGACCTTAAAGCTCCTCCTGTTCCATGGGATCCACGATTCTTCAAGTCACCTCAGGCCATGGAATTCCGACTTTCGGGAAAGGTTTAGTGGAGATTTGGGATGTCGGGTTGAATCATGGAATCATGGAATGGTTTGGGATGGAATGGACCTTAAAGCCCATCCAGAACCTTCCACCATCCCAGGGTGCTCCAAGCCTTGTCCAACCTGGCCTTGGACGCTTCCAAGGATGGGGAATCCACAAACTCCCTGGAAAACGGGATTTTAAAGGTTGGATTTGGAGACCTTTTCCAACTTTTAGGATTCTCTGATCCTCTTTGGCTTTTGGGATGGATCCTAGGAGATTCCCTGGCCCTTGGCTGCTCCATCCCTGCCTTGGAGCGGCGTTCAATTCCTCGTCCAACGGGTTGAACATCAGGAATTTCCACACTTGGCAACCTTTTCCAGGAAGGAATTCTTCCCAAAGTCCAATCTAAACTTCCCCCGGCGCCGTTTCCGTTGCCTTCCCTTCACTTTCCCATCTTTTTTGGTCTTTTCCCACTTTTCCCTCCATCCTCTCCTCCTTTTCCACTGGTGGTTGGGCCTCATCCAAGTCCAACATCCCGGGAAGGGATGGGAATTACAGCCTGAGAAATCAGGGAAGCACTGGCTCTCCCAAATACGGCCTCTTTTTCCCTCTTTTTCCCTCGTTTTCCCTCTTTTTCCCTCGTTTTCCCTCTTTTTCCCTCTTTTTCCCTCGTTTTCCCTCTTTTTCCCTCTTTTTCCCTATTTTTCCTTCTTCCCAGAACTCACGAGAATGAAATTCATCCATTCTCCCACCTCAGTGTCGGGATCTCCTGGAGGTTTTCCCTGGAAACAGAATAATCCCACCTTTATGAAAATCATGGAGCCAGGGCACTTGACCTGGATGGAATTCCTGGGGCCGGTGGAGGAGGGAGAAGCCTCTTTATCCCTGTTTTTCCCACCCTCTGGAGCAGACTCCAAGGGTCGTGCTCCGTCCCAAGCAAATAAAGACAGATAGGATTTGGTGGATACGGAAAAGCGGGAAAAATAAATCCCAGGACGAGCCGGAGGTTTGCGATTCCTCTTCGCCAATGAAAGCAGCGGGAAGAATCATCCGCTGGCAAATCCACGGCTGGAAAACAAAGCCTGGGTTCATCGTCCTCCCTCTGTGGATACCAGGGAAAAATTGGGATGAGTCACTTCCAAGGGGTGGGAATGGCCTTGGAGCTTCCCAGCGACTCCGAAGCGGGGCAGGGAGGTCGTTGGAGAGGTTTGGAGGTCTCCGTGCTGGAATTCTGGGAAGAGATCGTCCCTGTTTTCCCCCTGGGGGTTGGGAGCAATCGGAGTCAGGCGCCTCACAGTCATTCCTGGGTTTTGTGTTTTTTTAGGAATTGTGCAATCCGAGGAAAAGCAAATAGAACGATAATACAAAGGCAGGTCGGATTTTATTTCTGTTTTTCAGCTGTCTGAATAATCAGGGATTGGGAATTCCGTGTTTTCCTTTGCGAGGAGAAAACCCTAAAAATCCTCGTATTCCCACGGGACAATGGAAATTTCCTTCATTTTTTTTTAAGGAATACCAGAAATTCCAAATTCTGTGGGCGATTGAGATATCTGGGATCATCTCCCTCGTGGCCTGAGCTCTGGAACTCCTAGAGGTGTTGAAGACCTTAATTAATCAATTAATCAATTAATTGATTAATTAGTTTATTTATTGCTAATTAATTCATTTTAACCAATTAATTTATTGCTGATTAATTTTTTAATTCTCAACTCGTTCCAAAAAAAAAATTAACTCGGAGAGGATCATTCCCTCTTTCCCACCTTTCCCCACCCTCCACCCCAACCAGGAATTAGCACAAAAGGGGGATTTGTCCCAAATATTTAATTTCGGGAAATTCCAACCTTCCCCCCAAAACTGGATGGGAGGGAATGGGACAAGGAGCTGGAACAAACACCGGGAAGAGAGGTGGGATATGTGGGAGAAGGGAGACTCCGTGTGGGATGAGATTGGAATTCCCAGGCTCGTTTAACCCATCCGGAACCAGAAACCAGCCAGGAATAAATCCCGGCCCAGCAGGAAAACCGAGAGGAAACGTTGGGATAAAATAGAGAGGGAAGGGCTGTGGATGCATCCAGGATTTTATTCCAGCTGGAGCAGCAGCTGAGGTCGTGTTGGGCCTTGACCTTCACTCAAGGCTGGAATTTTTTCCATGGCCCTTCCTCTTCCCAAGCCACAGGCTCGTGGAATCATGGAACGGGTCAGGGAAGGGACCTTAAGGTTCATCCAGTGCCACCGATATTGGGATATTCCATCCCAATATCCCAGGATGCTCCAAGCCCTGTCCAGCCTGGCCTTGGACACTTCCAGGGATCCAGGGGCAGCCACAAGTTCACGGAGAACCAAATCCCAAATTCCGACGGTTCGGAGCTCCGCTGGTGAGGACAATTTTCCATCCTCTCCTCACCACTGGGAAAATTCCTCTTTGGCAACTTCTGGGCTCCATGGAGGAATTCCAACCACTCGTGTCCAAGTCCTCCCCATGCCAAGGAGAAGCAGAGGCTGGAGAGGGGCTGGGGCAGGAATTCCGCTCCTGGTGTGCCAGCGGGTGGACGAGACATTCCAGGCTGCCCAATTCCAGGAGATCTGCTTCCCATTAAAGTGCTGGAGAGCAGCTGAAGCTCTGGAGTCCGTTAGACGCCGTTTTTCGGGAACGGGATTTCATTCCAGCTGTTCGTTTTGGTATCCAGGGAGCTGAGCAATGGATGCTGAAAAGGGAATAAAAGTAAGGAAAAAAAATCAGAATGGATGTTGGGATGTGGGATGGGAAAAAAATCAAACGTGGTTTCCCTGCTCCCACATCCCGGGCATGGAAAAGCCCTTTTAGGAATATCGGCTTCTTCATCACCCGGAGGAAACGGAGAGTCGAGAATTCCGGGATTGAAATATCCCCAGTTTGTAGAGGGAAATGCGGTTTTGAATTTCCCTGGAATGGATTGCCTGGGAATAGGGATGGGGATCCTTCTTCCAAAGGTGGAGGCCTCAAAAGCGGGAGAGACGGGATGGAACGAACCCGAATGGTTCCAAGTCCAAAATTTAGGAAGGAATTCTTGGCTGGGAGGGATGATGAGGCCCTGGAATGGAATTCCAATGGATATCCCATCCCTGGAAGTGTCCAAGGCCAGGTTGAGAGGAAAGGGAGAGCTGGAGAGGGAGTGGGGCCAAGGGCTGGAGGGCCAGGAGGCAGGGAATGGCTTCCCAGTGGGAAAGGGGAGCTTGGGCTGGGATGTTGGGAAGGAATTGCCAGCTGTGTGTGAGGGTGGGGAGGGGCTGGGCTGGAATTGCCAGAGAATCCCTGGATCCCTGGCAGTGCCCAAGGCCAGGCTGGACATTGGGGCTTGGATCCACCTGGGACAGTGGGAGGTGTCCCTGCTCATGGAATGGGGTGGGATCGGGATGCGATTCAAGGCCTCTTCCCACCCAAACCATTCCAGGATTCCAAGTCAAAGCTCTCCCCAGTGCCGGATTCCAGACCTGGAAGGGGCTGCTGGAGCTCCCAGGTGGAACAGCGGGATTTGATCCAGGGTGGTTTCACGGGGATCGTTCAGCCCCATCCGCAGGGAAGTTTGGGAAAATCCAAGCATCCTAAAATCCCGGATTGCCTTGGGTGGGAAGGGACCTCAAACCCCATTAAGACAGGGACACCTTCCCCTATCCCAGATTTCCCCGAGCCTTTTCCAACCCGGCCTCCTGAACTCCTGGAAAAACCCGGATCCATCAGCTGACGGTGACATCACAACCCTGAGCCGTCAGGACATTCCCGACACCCAAAAATATCCCTTCTCCAGAGGATGGGAAGCAGCAGCGACCCATCCATCCTGTCAGCACGGCTAATCCCAGGTTTTTCCTGGCTCTGGGAACACAGGGAGGGGTGGGAAGCGTGAGGGAGGGGGGCCGGTGGCACATCTGGATGCACTCGGAGCCGGGCTGGTGGCAGCTGTTCCCTCATCCCGGTCGCTCCGTGTCTGGAATCGATTTCCAAGAGTTTTTCCCTGCCTAAATCGGAGCCCAAAGTCTGCTTGGCTCCTTCTTTCCCGGTTTTCCCGCTGGGCTTTTATTCCTTGGACTCGGGTGCCTCAAAAATAGAAGTCCTGGGAAAGGAGGCTGCGCCGCTCTTCCCGAGGCCTGGCTGGAGGGAAAGGAGGGAATTCCGAGCTCCTTGGAGCAGAGAAGGGGAAGAAATCCCAGCAGGAGATAACCTGGAGCTGCGGTATTCCCAAAGGGAATTGAAAATCCGCATCTCCCGTTCCCGGCTTTGGCTGGAAGTCGCTTAAACTGAGGTTGAATTCCGGGAGCGAGGTGAAATCCGGGATTTTTCCTTGGAAAAACGGCATTGCCGATGGAGCCCCGCGCTCCCGGGAAGAATCCGTGATGGGAATTATTTAACTGGGCTGGGAATTCGTCCGTGTAAATCCCCTGGGATTCCAGGGTGCTCCCTTGGTGTAAAAACTGGGAAAATGGGCACCCAAAAGCGGATTTTTTGGGAAGGCGGGATATGATCCAGAGGCGGGAAAGGATCTTTGGCTCCGGGTTCGGGTGGAATGTGGGGCTTTATTGGAAAAGAGCTGATTTACGGGATCCTAACTGGTGAGCGACAGGAAAATTGGGAATGGCCTCCCACTGCCAGAGGGCAGGGTTGGGAGGGATACTGAGAGGGATTTTTGGGAAGTTTCTCCCAAAACAGCGCCGAAATCCAGGTGGTTTCCCACAGTTTCCCGCATCCACAGGTCAGATTCCCGCTGGGAATCGATTCCACGGGTCCTTCTCCAGCCCCTGGAGATGGGATTCACCCTGGTGGGGTTGGGAAGAGTCGCCTGGAGCTCATCAGATCCGGAACATCGGGATTTTGGGAGCAGGAGCAGCTCCCTGGTGCCATTTGCACCTCTGGAGAGGTTCTTTCATCCCAGGAGGGAAAAAAAAAAAAGCAGGATCATGGAATGGTTTGGGATGGGAAGGACCTAAAAGTTCCTCCAGTTCCATCCAGGAAAAGCTCCCACTATTCCCAGGTGGATCCAAGCTGGCCTTGGACACTTCCCAGGGATCCAGGGATTCTCTGGCAATTCCAGCCCAGCCACTCCCCACTCTCCCAGCTCGGAATTCCTTCCCAACATCCCAGCCCAAGCTCCCCTTTCCCACTGGGAAGCCATTCCCTGCCTCCTGGCCCTCCAGGCCTTATCCCAAATCCTCTCTTTCCACCTTTCCTGCCGCTCCTTCAGGTCCTGGAAGGTCACAGTGAAGTCACCTCAAAGCTTCTCCTCTCCAGGCTGGGCATTCCCGACTTTCCCAGCCTTTCCCACAGCAGAGCTGCTCCATCCCTCTGATTATCCCGGTCCTAAAAAAAAAAAACCCGGAGCAGCTCCTGGCCAGCCCATCTAAATCCTGATCTTTGCTCCTGAAATATCCATGAGGAGCCTTGGGAAAAGCTGGGCTATGGAGAAGGTTTTTCGGGAGCGGTGATGGAGCTTGGGATGGATTTGGTGTCTCCATGTTCTGGCATTAAAGAAAAAATCCCAGCCAAAAAAACCCAAAATCCCAACCAAAACCCCCGAAAATCCCAGACAAAAAAACCCAAAAAACCCAACCAAACCTCCCGCAAAATCCTAACAAAAATCCCAACAAAAAAACCCAAAAATCCCAACCAAAACCAACCTAAATTTCACAACCTAAAACCCCAAAAATCCCAACCAAAAAACCCCCAAAAATCCCAACCCAATCCCCAAAAATCTCAACCAAGAACTCCCAAAAATCCGATCCAAAAATCCCATCCAAAATCCTCAACCAAAAATCCCCAAAATCTCAACCAAAACCCCCCCAAAAATCCCGACAAAAAA
>VZRR01012269.1:0-65656 GCA_013398015.1 Oreocharis arfaki
AGTCCCTGGCACCAGAGGTTCTCCGATGGGGGATAGGGAGCAAAGCCCCCCCCATGCCCCAGCAGCGTGTCCAGAGATTCTTGGAGGAGCTGGACAGAAAGGGGCCGGGGCAGGACAGTCCATTGTGGCCGCTGAGGGAGCGAGGGAGAAGAGCTGGCCTCAGGGGACCACCTGTGCCTCCTCCCCTTGGTGCCATTTGAAGTGGAGACTCCATGGCCCCTCTGAAATGAAAACTGGGATGCTGAGAAGGGCCTTGCCTGGTTTCTTCTGCCCATTTGCTCATGACTGCAGCACTGGGCAAGTGGGAGCTGTGGGAGAAGGAAGGATACGATTGTCCTACCCTTGGGTAGAGGGTGGGATGTGGCTGAAGAACTGGTGGAGAGGGATGAACGTGGTTGTTGAAAGTGCAGGAGAGAGGCCATCCTTGGTTGTTTCTGTGCTACTTTGCTCATCCTTGTGGGTATGCAGCTAGGAAATTGAAAGGGAAAAGAGATAAAGGAAAAGAGAGAAAGGAGAAAGGAGAAAGGAGAAAGAAAGGAGAAGGGAAAGGGAAAGGGAAAGGGAAAGGGAAAGGGAAAGGGAAAGGGAAAGGGAAAGGGAAAGGGAAAGAGAAAGTCCCCTGAGACTCTCTGAGCACATCCCAAAGGGGCCAGTGCCTGCTTTCCTAAGGAACAGGGTGAGAAAAGAGGCCGAGAAGGAGGTTTGGGGCAGAACCTCCTGTCCTCTCATGCTCCTGCACTGTGGAGAACTGCAATCCTGGGAGAAGCTCTCCAGGCTGGGGGAGACAGCCCTGGCACAACCCTCTGCCAAAGGGCTTTCAGTAAATTCCCCCCTCCTACAGCAAAGCATAACCTGCGTTCACACTGTGTCTCTATCGCTGAGCAGCAAATGTTCATCCCCTCCATGAGAGCTGGGTGTCAGCCTGCACTGGAGCCAGGGAGGGACTGAGAGGCTGCCTCTGTAATGGATCCTTGCCAGCTAATCAATGTTTATAGGCTTAGATCTGCTGCTTCCTAATTTATTCCAGCCCCTCGATTGAATTTCTCACATGTAAGTGAGCCCCACAAGCCCATCCTGGCCATATATAATGGATGGTGGTGGAGGGAAAGAACACAAATGTGGCTGAATGCCAGTAACAGATGCCCAGGCAGCAGTGCAGCAGATCCCTCTGCTAAAGATCCCCCACTGCCAGAACCTGCCATCAGTGCCCCTGTGCAAGAGGCTTCCTCTGTCCCCAGCACCTGGGGCCATGACCAGCCTTGGCCATTCTCCATTGGCCCCAAGAGCAGGACAAGGCTTGGAGCCAAGTCACCAAGCTACTATCTCCAGGAACAGCGCCAGTTCCACCCACTGCGCCCTGGTGCTGCCACTCGATGCCCCATCAAATATTAATACAATGCTCAATGCCTCTGTGCCCTGCCCCAGCACTGCAGCCCTGTCCTCTCCAGGGCCGCCTGACCACTCCAACCTCCCCTCCTGCCCAGTATTGCTCGTTGCTTCCCACACAGGGACTTTGGGGGAGCAGCTGCACCACCTTTGGGCAGGGCACGACAGGACCCGACCCCCTAACTTCAGCAGCCAGCTCAGCCCCGTCCAGGTAAGACCCCACTAGGGCTGGGGCAGTGGGCACCCCCATCCCCGAGGAATGCCAGCCCATCACCCCAGGGAGCAGGAGGACAGGCTGGGGGCACGGGATGCCCGGAGAAGGGCTGGCGGCCATAGGGGGCCAAGGGGCGGCCTCGAGCTCGGTCCTTGGCTGCAGGGGCATCGTAGTGCACCCCTGGGGGAGAGCGGGCAGCAGGGATTCCTCAGCTCCGTCCCGTCCTCTGAAGGAATCAGATCCACCCGTGGCTCTCCCTCGAGGAGGGTTCTCCCCAAGGACCGGGGTGATGTGTCGGGTCACCCCTCAGCTGGGGGGGGGGCCTGGAGGTGTTGGGGCCCACCTCCCCTTGCTGCCCTCCCCCAGGAGGAGTCCCGCGCCTCTGCTCCCAGCAGCCGCCCGGCCCGACAGGCGATGGAGCCCGGCAGATCGGTACAGGCGGAGCTGAAACTCCGCAAGCCCTCGCAGCGGGCCAGGATACCGGCGCCCTTCCTCGCCCACCCGGTAGGTCGCTGGCTCGGCCCGCGGTCCCCAGCTCGTCCCCTCGGCCGCTGTACCCCTTCGAGCCCCCCATGACTGTATCCACATAGGACGGGGCGGCTGGGCCCGTGGGGCCCCCCTGGCCGAACCCTGCGGAGGTAGACACGGACTCCCTGGTGCCCACGCACGATGAGCGGGGCCGGCTCATCCCCGAGTGGAAGCGGCAAGTGATGGTGCGGCGGCTGCGGGCCCGACTGGCGGACGAGGACCCGGCAGGAGGGCAGGTACGAGGGGCACGGGGAGTAGAGGGGGCGCGGGCTGTCGGAAGTCGCTGACCGCGTGTCTCCGCAGGATGCAGGCTCCTGGAGCTTCTCGCGCTCCCACCAGGCCGTGCTGGGCCCGTTCGGGGAGCTGCTGACCGAGGCGGACCTGCATCAGTTGGAGAGGGCAGTGGAGAGCCTGCGGCTGCGGCGGCGCGGCGAGGTGTACCAGGGCGAGCTGCGGCGCCTGGTGCGGGAGCTACGCGCCCTCTTGCCTGCCTCGCTGCTCAGCATCTCCGTCCGCAGCCCCCCGCCTGCCCCGGGGCAGCCCCTGCCCCTCTGGTGCGGCCGCCTGGCCGGCGCCGTCAACAGCCTGGCCGCGCTGCTGGCCCACGCCGAAGGGGTGCAGGGTCCCCGCGCTGCCGTCGCCGCGCCCGCCGCTACCTCCGCTCTCCCCGCCGGCGGCGGGCATTCCCGGGAGCCGGGGGGCAGCCTGGCGCAGCGAGAGATCCGGCAGTGCGGAGTCTGCGTCCGCAGCCTGCGCGGCGCCTTCGAGCCCGCCTGGGGAGCCGCGGGGAGCGCGCCGGCCGGGGGCGGCGAGGCGGAGGCCGCCAGCGACTCAGGCATCAGCTGCGAGGAGGCGTTTTCCGACGGCGGCGGCTCCCCGGGGAAGCGGCAGGGCCCGGGGCCAGAGTGGGGTAGCCTGAGGAAGGAACGGATCGTGATGCTCTTCCTGAGCCACTGGAGACGCTCCGCTTACGCGCCCCTACGGCCCGCCGCCGGGGACCCTCGGGAGACAGCGGGAAGCGGGGCCCGGGCGGCGGCCCGCTTGGCGCGGCAGAGGGCGGCCATCCAGAGGCTCCTGAGCAGCTGGCGGGACGCCGCCTCCCGCCGCCCCCCGCCGCCCCCCCCCGCCCGCACGCTGCTCTCCCCGGAGCAGTTCGTGTCGGCGGCGGGGGGCGGCCCGGCCGATTATGAGAGCCTGTCGCTGGAGCTATTCATGCTGGGCTATTTCCGCATCTTGGAGCAGGACCTGCCCCCCGAGGAGCGCCGAGGCCGCCACCTGCTCTGTTTCGAGGTGTTTGAGCAGCTGGGCCGGCATGGCTGGCGGGCTGTGCGCGCCTTCCACCGCGCCGTCATCGACGAGATCGCGGCCGGGCGGCGCAGCTGGCGCGACGGCTTCGACGACATCAAGGCACGGTACTTCGGGACTTTGCACGGCCCGGCCCAGCGGCCTCGGGAGCCCGGGGAGGACGGGGAGGAGATTTGCCGCTACATCGATCGCAGCTTCGCCTTTTGGAAGGAGAAGGAGGCCGAGATCTTCAGCCTGGAGGAGTGATACCGATGGGGCTGCGGAGGCCGCGGGCTGCAATAAAAACCTTCTCGGTTCTGTCCCAGCTGAGCGAGGATTTCCGGGGCGGTGAAGAAAGCTGCTAGGCTGGGCGGGCAGCCTCAGCACCGCAGTCTCCCCCTCTCCCAGGGCGGGTGTTTACGGCTGCCGCGGTGTGAGATAACGGCCTATATTTATAGCGGCACCGGCAGTGCAAGCCGGAGGAGCGAGGAGGGGCATCGCGGGGACCCCCGGCTACCGATGGGGTGGAGGGAGGGTGCTGTGCGAGCTTGTCCCTCCAGGCTCGGTGCCCAACCGACCCCTTCGCGAGGTGGAGGCTTTCCTAAAGGCAACAGCCCCGCGGGATGGGGCAGCGACGAGGGTGGGCCGCGGCGACAGCTCTGCCCGTGCGGTGCCTTTAAGAGCAGGGAGCAGTGTCCAGGTGCCGCCTAAAAATAGCGTGTGCCACTCGTCCCGCCTGATCCCGTGTCAGGCGGCGTGTCCCTGCCCAGCGCTGGGACCGCGGTCTCTTCCCTCCCGCGGGCCGGCCGGGCTGCGGAGCACTGGTGAGAGCAGAAGCGACAGCGCCGAGAGGGCCCAAATCACTCCGAAAATCACCCCCAAAAGGCTGGTCGCCGCCCCGGCAGGGCAGCTGCGGCGTTGGTGAGGAGAAAACACGGCCACCCGTGGGAGGGGGGCTGTGGGAAGCACTTGCGCAGCCACTGCTGTCTGTGACTCGGGCACTGAGAAGGCAGGAGAGTGTCGCGGGAGACACCCTCGCCTTTTCCTAGCAGGGACACCTTCGCCTCCCACTGCTCGGGCACTACCCGCCTGCCAGGCCCCACGGCCATCCCCAGCACCATGGTGAGGAACATGGACGACTTTGACTTCTGCCTGCCTTCGCACGCCCAGGGCGTGCTGGAGGGGCTGCAACAGTTGCGCACCAACCCCAAACTGGCCGACGTGACGCTGGTGGCAGGCGGGCGGGAGTTTCCCTGCCACCGTAGCATCCTGGCCCTCTGCAGCCACTACTTCTATGCCATGTTCTCCGGTGACTTCGCTGAGAGCATCGCAGCACGGGTGGAGCTAAAGGAGGTAGACCCCAGTGCGCTGGAGATACTGCTTGATTTCGCCTACACGGGAAAGGTCACCATCAACCAGGGCAACGTGGAGGGGCTGATGCGGACTTCCAGCCAGCTCCACTTCCCTGCTATCCAGAAGGTCTGCAGCCGCTACCTCCGGCAGCAGATGGATGCCACCAACTGCCTAGGTATCTGTGAGTTTGGTGAGAGCCACGGCTGCCCTGAGGTCTCCTCCAAGGCCTGGTCTTTTTTGCAGGAGAACTTTGAAGCCGTCTCTCTTCAGGAGGAGTTCCTCCAGCTCTCCAAGGAGAGGTTGGCTGTCTACCTCTCCAATGACCAGCTGCAGGTGCAGGAGGAGCGGAGCCTGGTTGAGGCTGTACTGCGCTGGGTACGCCACGATCCGGGATCCCGAGCCCAGTTCCTGCCGGAGCTGCTGGAGCTGACCCACCTTGTCTCACTGCCTGACCAGTACCTACAGAACCTCCTTGCCACTGAGCCTCTTGTTCGTGAGTCAGATGCCAGCAAGGCCCTCGTTGCCCGATCCCGCACCATGGTGGGTATCCCCTTGCCCTAAATGCCACTCTCTGAGCCGGGAAGGAGGAGCCTGATGGCCCCGCCCTGGCCTCTTCATCAGGGGCAGAGTGGCACTGGTGCCCTGAAGAACCCTGCAACCCCACCACAGAAGCTAGAGGAGGTGTTGGTGGTGGTTGGTGGCCGTGTGCTGGAGGATGGTGAGGATGAGGAGAGTGGGCTGGAAATGCCAGCTGCCACCAGGAACTTTGCCTTCTACAACCCCAAAAGCAGTAAGTGCCCCCCACTTCCTCTACCTGCCTCCATGTTAATTAACCATCTGTCTACCCCAAAGCCACCTCTTGCCAAGCTAGTGTCAGTTTAGAGACACACTGGTTGGGTTGGGATGGGCTTGAAACAAGGGTGGCTTAAAAAGTGGCATTGCTGGCTGTGGGGTCATTGCTTGGCTCTGCTGGGTTTCAGGGCAATGGATGGCTCTGCCTGACTTCCCTGATTACAACAAATGGGGCTTTTCCCTGGTGGCTCTGAACAACGATGTGTACGTCACAGGTCAGTGCCAGGGCTGCTGGTGGAGGCTGGGGGCTTCAGGGAGCAGGGATGGAGGGCAGGGGATAATGATACGAGCATGAGGCACTGGTGTGGGGCCAGAGGCTCCTCTCTGAGCAAAGTCCTCTCATTACTCTCTGCCTGGACAAATCTGCCCACTGGCAAGGAATACCCAGGGACAGCTGCACTTGGCCCACCTGACCTGTCTCTCTCTAGGCGGCTCCCGGGGGTCCCAGAATGACACGTGGTCAACGACGCAGGCCTGGTGCTTCTGCCCCAGGGATGGTTTGTGGAAGCCCATCACTTCCATGCTGAGAGCCCGGACAAATCACACCAGTGCTGTCCTCAATGGTGAGATCTACGTGATCGGGGGTAAGGCTGCAAAGACCTTGTGGGTGCTGCTAGGCTGGGGGTCCATGGGTGCCCCAGAGCAGCGGGGTGGCTGCGGTGTCCTGTCACCCTGCAGGGACAACAGTGGACATGGTGGAGGTGGAGCGCTATGACCCCTACAACAAGAGCTGGTGTGCCATCAGCCCAGCCCTCAAGTATGTGAGCAATTTTGCAGCTGCCAGCTGCTTGGGCAAGCTCTACCTGGTGGGCTCCTGCGCTGTCAAGTACAACGCACTCACTCTGCAATGCTACAACCCTGTTCAAGGTGAGAGCTGACCCTGTTGCCACACCCCACCAATGCTGTCCCTAGGAGAGGGACTGAGGGGGACTCCCAGGCAGGTGCCCCCCTGGACTGCTGGGCATGGTCCTGTGGGATGTGAGCAGGTGCTGACAGGGTGTGGTGATGGCTGTGGCACAGGGCCCAGGAGCCCCAGGAGTGTGGCTCTTAGCAGCACGGACCTGAGTCACAGATGTCTGACAGAGCCCAGACCTGAGCTTCAGTGGAGCGGGATCTCTGAGGCATAGGGGTGGGGGAGGCTGCCTGCCTTAGGAAGAAACTAACACCCTGTGACAATGCTGCCTCCTCAAGTGGACTCCTTCCCATCCCACAGCACCACTACAAACCACATCTCCACCCGCACTGCTTTTTATGCAAGACCTTCGACTGGGATGGGGACTGTGGGTGCCAGTCTGCCTGGCTGGTCTGCGTCCTCCCTTTCAAATTCCCCCTGAAATAGCAATGTTTTTTTCAGCCACTGGCAGCTGCATCGAGAGCCAAGGGTGGGATGCACTGCCAATGACTGCTCCTTGCAGATTTGTGGAGTGTGATCACATCCCCCTTCATCCCCAAGTACCTCTCAGCCCCACGTTGTGCCACTCTGCGCGGGCTCATCTACCTCATTGGGGATAACACTAAGAAGGTCTACGTGTATAACCCAGAGGCCAACATCTGGCAGAAGGTAGTGGGATGTGGGACCAGGCACAATCACCCTCCCAGGGATATGGGGATGGTGTTCCCAGCTGCTCCCCCTCTCCCTCCTACCCACTCATCCCTAGGCTCTATTAACACCTGCAGAGCTGAGGATGCCCTATTCCTTCCTCCCCTGCTCCCCCTCACGCATCCAGTAGGCACCAGAGGCCCCCAGGCCCCACAGAAAGGAGGGGGTAGGGAGACATGTCTGGTGGGTCAATGTCCTCTGTGGTGGGAGTAGGAGGTCGCCAAGGAGTCACTGCACATCTCACCCTGTCCCCCTTACACAGGTGCAGCTCCTACACACACTTCATGAGAACGGTGGGATGGTGGCACTGGGTGACCGGCTCTTTGTCACCGGTGGCCACTGGAAGGGCATGGACGGGGACTACCGGGTAGAAATGGAGGTGTATGACTGCACCAAGGACCTCTGGACGTGCGAGGGCTCCCTGCCCCGTCTCTGGCTCTTCCACAGCTCCTCCTCCATCTTCATGGACACCTCCAAGTGGACAGAAGCTTTCCAGGGTGACCATGGGTGGTAGGAGAGCCGCAGTGATACCTGTTACCCTATGCAGCCACACTCCCCTTTTTCTGCTGCCTGTTCAGGTTGGCGAGTGGGCAGTGGAAACCCCTGCGCCAGCCTGGCTAGGGTATCAGGAGCATGTTCTCTCCCACCACTGCAGGGAAAAGGTTTTTCCTTATAAACACGCTTTGGCTAATGCTCTCTTGGTTTGTGGGTTTGTGGTTTTTTTAGAACTGCCTTTTCCCCACTCCAAAACCCTAAAGATTTTAGGGTATTACAAGGCCTCCCAAAGTATGGTTCATCCCATCAAAGCCTAACATTGCTACCTTGGGGGCAGCAGCCTGTGCATAATCCTGGTTTCTCTCCTGGGATACGCAGCATGCACCCCAGGGAAGCAATCCATGGCCATGGTGAAGCAGCCGGCACCTGGGTGAGTCCCTGCTGGTGCGGTGACTCCTGCCCCAGCCCCAGCCCGTCTCTGACGGCACCGGTGGCAGAGGGATGGGCGAGCACAAGACGACGCTTCCCCGACGGCTGGGCCCAGAGCCAGCACCGCCGGGCGGTTCAGCTGTTCCGCCGTTCTTGGGGGGGTTTGGTATTTTGGAAGCGTTAGAAACACGCCGCGCTGAGGAGCCCCCGGGGCGGGGCGGCGCGGCCCATGGTGGGTTTGACCCGCGGGGAAGTCCCCGCGCCCCGAGGGCAGAGCCCGGCAGCGAGGCGGGCCCGAGGCGGGGCCGGGGCCGCCCTCCCGGTAGCGGCGGCGGGATGCGGCTGCCGGAGCTGTGCCTGGCGCTCCTCTGCACCGCCGGCACCGGCACCGAACCCCCGCGGGCGGCCCGGGAGCGGCCGCTGGCCCGGGAAGCAGCTGTGGGGAGGGCGGCGAGATCTGGGGGGCCAGGGGCGGCCCGCGTGGACCCCCGGCAGGCGTGGATGCTGCTGGCTGGGAGCCCCAGGAGGGGAAGCGGCGATCGGGTCCGCGGCGGGCCGGGGGCTGACACGGCACCAGCCGGCGCCGGCTCTCCAGGAAAAGATACAGGGGCTGCCCCGGCCTTCCCCACGATGCCAGAGGAGCTGCTGAGGGACCTGCAGCTCCTGCTCAGAGGTACGGGGGTGCGAGCCCAGGGTGGGAGGTGTGGGGACAGCGGGACAAGGCACAGCAGGGCTAAACAGCAGAGACAGGAAAAGGGAAGGTTCTTCCCTAACGTCAAACTCCGATGGCGTTTGGGGTCAGGCATGGCAAAGATGTGCAGGAAAGCTGGGGAAGGGTGTAAGGAAGAGGAGGGAAGCAGCAAAGGCAACCCCCAGGCCGGGGCCCAGCGTCGAGTAGATGCAGCCTTCCACTGCCAAACGCGTGAAGACATCGCTGTGGAGCAGAAAATGTGGAAGGAGCTGGGGCTGTTCTACATTGTAAGTGCCCAGCCTGCCCCTTTTTTCCCTGTCTGCAGGGGCACCCGCCCTGGCACAGGGACTCCTTCTCTAACTAGCAATTCCCTATCCCAGCCTGTGACGGAGGAGATGTTCCACCGTGGCCCGGGGCTGAACCTGACCAGCGGGCAGTACACAGCCCCCATGGCAGGATACTACGCCTTCACGAGCACACTGCACATTGGTGAGCCCTCAGACAGCCCCGTGGCCCTGCCGGGGCAGTCGGGGCTGGCTCTCATCCCCCACTCCGTCACAGTGCACAGGGAGCCGCGGAGAAAGGGGCAGGGATGCCGCGGGAGCCGCGTGCGGGTGCTGATCTGTGTGCAGTCCCGCTGCCAGCAGAACAGGTATGGCAGGGCAAAGCCAGGGACCCTGGGCCAAGGAGGGGGGAAGGAGTCCGGCATCCCTGGGAAAGGAGGGACATGCTCCCCCCACCACTACCCTCTTCTGCAGTAATTTGGAGACTGTATCGCAGCTGGAGCGCAGCGGTGACCTTTTCACCATCTCTGTCACGGGCACCCTTTACCTGCAGGTTAGTGGTGCCAGCTCCACTGGTGACAGTACTGGGCATGAAGGTGCCTTCCATGGCCCTAGCCCTGGGCTGGGCATCAGGTCTGTTTCTCAGATGACCTCCAAGCCCCACAGACAGCCAGGGCAGAGCTCTGCTAGGGCACTACAGCACAGACTGGCTGAGCTGCCCTAAAGGCCTTGTGCTGCTCTTTTCCCAGAAGGAAGGGTAGGGGCAGCTCCTCCAGCTCGTGGTTGCTGTGTGCAGGGGAGAGCTCTCTCCTTTGCTCTGCCAGGCCATGCCTGGTGCCCAGGGGAGGTGTCCCAGCCCTGCTAATCCCTCTCTCCCTGCCAGGCTGGGCAGTATGCCTCTGTTTTCGTGGACAACACGGCAGGCTCTCCCCTCACAGTTGAGAGTGGCTCTGATTTCAGTGCCATTCTGCTGGGAGTGTAAAGAGGCACCAAGCTGAACCTGTGCCAGGAGCAGCCAGACCCTTCCCTCTGCCAACCACCATCGTGTCTCCCCTGCTCAGCACCAAGACCATTGGAAGACCATTTGCTCATGCAGGAACTGCAGTCTGGTCCGATACTGCTCATGCTGCAGAACCAGCTGAAGATGGACAAAAGATCACAAAGAAGAAGATGATGATGATAATAAAGCAGCCTGACCAAGACCTAAAGGCATTCACTTTTATCTAAAGGCTAGGCCTAGAAGTTTATCTTGAAAAACACTACTGACATTGTTTTCAGAGCAGATGGTTGCCTTCTCCCCAGGGCTCAGCTCCCACCATGCCTGGTACAAAGCCCCTCATGTCCATTTCTGCCCTTGGCGGGCTTCCCTCCCCTGCCCAGACAGTCTCAGCAGCCCAAGCCAGATTATGGGATTGCTTCAGCTGCCCTGCAGGGTATGAGCAGTGAAGGTTTGCTGGCAGGAGTCAACATCCTTTGCACTAATCATCAAAGCAAAGTCCCAATACTGCCGCACATTCAATTAAAGCAAATTCCTGTCCTGTGACTTCCCACAGCAGGCACTCCCTGCGTGTGGCACAGGGCCCAGGCTGTGGGCAGCACAGATACGCTTTGCTCTGGCTCCGATAGCTGCCTGAGCTGAGGATGGGCACAGGCCTACGTGACCAAGGCAGGGCTGTAGGAGAAGGACCAGGGAGGCTGGGCGTTTGATTTCCTAGTAGCACTGAGTACTGGGCAAGTTGTGCCAGCAGCACTGCAAGATAGCCTGAGCAGTACCTAGCCCCACCTTCTCCCAGGGACGTCCCTGCCTGCCCTTCTCCACAGGCTGCATCTCCTTGAGGAGCCTGGTGAAGTAGCTGTTAATGCAGCAATTTATGGGTAGGGGTGTTTGGATCTGGGGAGGGGGACAGTCTCTGGCTGTGCAGTTTCAATGCTGACTTCTCCCAAAGCAAAGAGAACTTGTCTCTGAAAGCAACGCTGTGCTTCTCCCCCAGCTGCTCAGGTGGGTAGCAGGCTCCTGGCAGGCATGAGGCCGCTGCAGCTCCTGCCCAGCTGAGGAACTTGGCCCTAGCAGCGCCTCCCAGTACCCACACATGATGAGCCAAGGCAGCCTCGCTCTGATCACCTGCCTCTCTTCCTACTACACACACCTGAGAAGGTACAGAAAGACTCAGTGTCTGGAAGCAGGACTTGCCCAGTTGTGAGCCATCCTGTGCAGGTGAGATACCAGGAGCCCAGTGCACTTGATCACAAAACTAAAAAAGCTGATAAAGTCAGAGGTACTTGAAGGGTCATTCAAGTGTTGGAAGGGGACAGAAGCTCAGTCAGCCCCATGGGAGAGAACTGCATGCAGAGCACTCATGCATGGGCCACACTGGGGTGGTCTTTGAGCTCTCCTCAGTAGCAGGATGCTGCTGAGCATTGAGGCAAGGAGAGTGCTTTTTCAGGAAACCTCCTGCAGACCCTGCCTTACCAGGAAATTAAAGCAAATAGTTTTTTTACTTCCACTAAAGCTGGGGCTGAGCCTGCTTTTCTACCTGGCTGGCTACTCTCAAGTATGGCGAGACCTGCTCCTTCCTTTTCCCCTTTGCCAGGAAAAATGGACATTTTATGGTAATTGTTAGTAACTGTACTGTAACACTGCATATTCCAATCCTAGCTGGAGCTGTGCTTTCAGAGCTTTTCCTAAAAGGAAGAAAAGTAGTGTTGTACGAGGAGGGAGGGTGAGGGAAACAGAGAAGGATAAGCTAACACTCTTCTCACCAGCTCTTGCACTGGAATTCAGAGTGGCCTCTTGGAAGGAGCCCCCGAGCTGGGAGCATGGCTCGGCTCTTGCAGCATGGCACAGTGCAAGAGGTGGAAAAAGGGCGAGCTGAGAAGGGAAAGCAAGTTACCTTTCTGAAATTTGCCATCACAATTTGTTTCTTTTGCCACAAACAGAAGCAACTCCATGCTACTCTGTCTGGGCTCTCCAAATCTGCCTTTCAAGAGTAGAAACAGGAGAGTGTGCTGCTAACAAAGGCATTCCCTCCCAGCTCATCGTGCAGTGCAAACCTTACATCAGAGTACACAGGAATGGCTGGGGGCAGAACAAGCTGGCACAGGACAAGCACTACCCAAAATCTGTGCCCGAGGGCCACTTCCTTCCTCAGCCCTCTGCAGGAGATGCAGAGTCAGTGTGCACCAGGCTGCATAGCCTAACCCTCAGCCTAAGCCCACGAAGTCTAACTGACTGCTGCTGGAACAGAAATAGATGTAAGATGGTCAAGCTACCTGTCCCAAACAGGACAGCTATCGTGCGCTCCAGGAAACAGCCCAGGAGCTGGGATCACCCCTCCAAGTTCCAGGGATTCAGAAAACAGAAAGGAGACAGGGAAGCCTCACAGCCCTGCACAGGGCTATGCACAAACAGCAGGCACCACCACACCATCCTTGCCCACTGCCCCTGGGACTACAGCTGTGCCTCACCAGAGCAAGGAGGCAGCCACCGTGCAGACTCCTCAGCTCCCCTCCCTCACTGCCCGCTCACACATAGGGTGGGAAATTGGAAACTTAAGTGCTTCGGTAGCCTGATCCATTTAGCTCTCATTCTGTCATTTGGTCTTAAGCCAAATTTTCTCTGGAAAACAGCACACTAGCAGCAGCAACAGCTGGTAGAGGCACTGAGACAGGATGAGATACCAGACACTGATTAGTACCTAAAACCTGAGATGCTTTCTCCTCAGATAGCACAGAGCCTGCCTGTAGCTCAGCTGCCTGGCAAGTCCATTTGATGAAAACATCTTTTACAAAAAACACCAGGAGCAAACTCCAGCCACTTTTTCCATACCAACACTCTGGTAAAACTCCAACATATTCTGCAAGCACAGGGCAGGCATGCTGCTGCTCTGCAAGCGCTGTTTGTGTCCCTCAGCTGCAGGCAACCTCACAGCCCAGCTCAGAGTCAAAGGATTTCCTATCCAGTGTGAAGAGGACAGCCCATATCACATCCCAAGCTGGTGGCCTAGAGGACCTCACAGTCTGTATGGTACAGCCTGTCCTGGAGCTCCCACTGAGTCCTGGAACTCCGGACTCTCCCAGAGTCTTGCACAAAGCTCAAAGATATGGACAGCAGAACTGCCCCATTTGAAACTGAGCTCATGCCCTCAGATGCCTCTTGCCAGCACCCCTGCCAAATGAATTTACTGGGTTTGCCAAGACATTCAACCCTACTAGCTAAGTGAGCTAAAGCTATTAGAAAAAAAACCATCTTTATTTACACTGAAGAGCATCCAGCAGGACCCACCCGCCCCCAGCCACACATGCATGCACACAGACCTCTCCCTGTCCTTACACCCACCACACCTCATCCCTCAGTGCTCTATCCGGACCACCATGACCGTGACGTTGTCGGCCGACCCTCGCTGCACGGCCTTGTTGGCCAGTCTGTTACACGCGGCTTCATATCGAGCATCTGCTTCCAGCTTCCCTTCTCTCATCTGGATATTCTTATCCTGTTGGGACAAAGAAATGTGATTGCTCCCAGCAAAGGTAGGTACAAGCACACTGTATTTTCCAAGCATTGGGAAGCAAAACAAAAGCAGACAACCTAGGGATTAAGGGAGGATTCTCTGGCAGAAGTCCATTTCATACCCTCTGCACTGACAAACCCAGCCCCCATGCTGCCTTCTCCTCACCTCCAGGCAGGACACAATGAAGTTCACAGCTTCTTCTGGTGTAAAGACTTTGAAGAGGCCATCACATGCTATCAGAATGAACCTGGAAATCAAGTGGAGACAGGTTCCAAGGCTGAATCTTTGGCTCCCCAGCTACAGCAAAATCCCTCCAATCTATTTTATGAACATCCATGCTCCAATCCAAAGGGAAGATGCTGTAAAAACTCATCTGAAAACCCCTTGGAACCTACCACTTGTGGCAATACAAAATACAGGCCAAAGAGCCAGGCAACTTATGTAAGACCTAGATCAGGACATCCTGGCAGTCCTACAACACTGGCAAGATCATATACAACATCCTGGTCAACGCTCCACTGTTTCTCTAAGAACTGCTTCTTTCCTTTGAGTCCTTTTCATTCATGTATTTTCCCTGTGAAGTGGCTAATGCAAGGAAACAGAGAAACACAGCTGAATCCCTCAGGTACATCACTGTACATTTCTACACTCCCGAGGTATGTGGTAATTTAAATACACAAATTCAAAAGAAAAGCATGTGACACAACTGTGATCAGAAAACTCTAACACAAAATATTGCCACAGGCTGCAGAAGGTTGAGGAGATACAAAGCCCAAGGCAAGGACAGCATCCCCCTTAGGATGGGGGAGACGGCCTGCTGTGCACTCCCTGCCCATACAGGGAACTGTATTAGCCAGGAGCCCTAACCAGAGTCATCAGGACGAGGAAAACTACAACCAACCTACAGAAATGGTCAGCCTGCACATGCCTCTGAAGACATAATTTCAGCACCTGATACTCAAGAGTATCTTCAGAAATATTTTACTGGATCACTTGATATGGAACTCTAATCCCAGAAAAAGCAGCAGTACTGGGTTACACTCTCACCTCCAAGAGTCAGCAGGCTCAATGCAATTTGTCGTTGCCAATCATATAATGGAAAAGTACCTCAAATCGTCAAATATCAGAGCCGAATGCAAAAGTATTTATGGGCACTACAGCTGCTAGAAACAACTCTTGGACAGGATGGAGATCCGAGAACTCAAGCCTTAACTGCTTGAACACTGGTCTGTGAACTTATTCAGAGCACAAAGGACATCTAAGGCTTGTGTATGCTATTGCTATGAGGCTGGCTCCTCCAAGAGGAGTCTTCGCAGTATCCTGGCAGAGCAGCAGCATTATCCCACTGTTCCGATAGGGAACAGAAGCAGAGAGACATCAGCAGTAAGAGCGTCCTCTAATTCTGGGGGGGATCAGTCTGAAGTGCCTTGGCTCTCACAGCAGAGCAAACAGGGTTGTGCAGCTTCTGCTGAGCAGAGCTGGGACAGACAACCCCCCATGCAAGAGCACACTTTACCTGTCATTGTGTGTGAGTTGGCAGCGTTTGATGTCTGGCACAGAGATAACACCACAGCGTTTGTACTGGCCATCCCCAATGGAGCGGGAAACCTCCAGCACTCCCAGGACTCTTCCGTCCCTGCACAAGGAAAGGAAACACTGAGAGCCCTCCCCACACGTGTGTATCTCACTGCACTGCCTGATGGGGACACTTCCTGCATCCATCTGCCTTGTACAAATAATGACCCACCTCCCCAGCAAGTTCAAATCTTCCCTTCAAAGTCTCCTTCCCTTCCTGTATGTTTGTGTGAAACTCTGGGAAACAAGTGGTGAGGGGGAGGAGGAAAAGAAGTCAGGAGGCTTCAAGGCTGTTTTCTATCACCCTGCCCTGACTCAAGTCCTGCTTAGCCTAGCAAACTGGGGAAGTAAGAGTTATATGTGAGCTGAACTCCCAGTGGCATAGTTCAAATAGAGAGATTATTTTTTGGCAAGATATCCAGCAAACTGCTCTTCACTAGAAGCACAGAGTGGCAGAGGCAAGAGGTCCGAGCCAGCAGCCCCTCCTGTGTCCTGTCTATCAGGACATCAACCCCTACAGACTGGCTCAGCTGCGGGCAGTTCCCTGGAGTGAGAAACACGGCATGTTCAGCTCCTGATCACTTGGCCTTCAGTAACCACTGATTGCAGAAAGTAGTTCTGTGAACTCCAAGTTACAATACCCCTCAGGAGACAGCTCTGGTTTGTTAAGCTTTTCTAATTAACCAAGCTCCCTAGAGAAACAGCTTCCCACACTTCACCTTTCCAACAATCATCTGCCTCCCAAAAAGGCTCTTCTGTGCCCTCCGGGAATATAGAAAGCTCATTTATCTCGTAGTCCAAGCGGCCCCGCTTGAGATAAAAGCAAGAAGCAAGGCATGCCACTGAGAAGAGATCTGATGCTCACACACTTTGTGGCTTATCTCTTGGGCTCAAAATACTGAACTACAAGCAGTGGGAGAGGCTCCCAGGAAGTCAGGGACCAGTTCTGGACCATCTCTTTGCCATGTGCAAAGACAGATCAGTGCTAAGCGTAAGCGGCAGCATGTGCTCTCCAGAGATAAGGGGAACAAAGCGCTTCAGACATGGCAGTGTAACAGAACTGAGCCCACCCCTCTCCACCCTGGGTGCATTTTGCCTCCATAAGCATGAAGATACTTCACCTGCACTGAATCCTCTCTTTGTGAAGATGCCACTAAATCAAGAAACAGTCCTCAAAGAAGAGAGAGAACGTAGCCAGGGAAATAAGACTCGGCTGTTGTGTTTGGCACCAGCTCCCCAAACAGCCATGAACTCCTTTTTGCACAGGAACATTATGATAATCACATTTTGGCTCCAGAAAACTCCCTCCTACTGCCGACAGCCTCAGTGCATCAGCTAACCCCAGGGGAGCAACACCAACTGACATCGAGGGCCTTTTATGCTCCCTCAAACCATGCCCCCTCTCACAGGACAAAGAAAGAGGAGTCATGCTGCAAGGAAATTAGTTCTGTTCAGCATCACAGTGTACAGAAAGCAGTTACTTCTTCAACAAGCCAGTCCAGCTCTGTAGGTCCAAATCTGTAGGTGAAGCTTATGCATGTCTGTGCTGGTATCCCACTGCCAGACCTTCACATGGATCCTGCCTTGGCTATCTTAAGGCTCTGGGAAACCAGCCCACATCAACCAACTCCAGCAACTGAACCCTGACATGCCTCAGGCACCAATGTGCTTCCCACAGGCAGCAACAGATTCTCTTCAAGCTCTTAACTAGGATGCATACTGGGCTCAGGAGACTTCAAAACCTCAGTGCTCAGGCCTAAAATTAGGCTAGGGTTTAGATTAGCTCATTCACACCCTCAGGTCACTTACCTGACGTTTCCCCCAGCTTTCTGTATCCGCATACGCTCCTCATACTGGGTGGGGTTATGCTCCTTACTGAGGCTTAAGGCTGTGTGTTTCTGACTCTCTTCATTGTAACGACACAGAATCGCCTGTGCTGACAAAAGACCATCATCAAACAACACCGAAACTGCAGACACGATTTCTTGAGAGAGAGCCCCAAATTGCAGTGCATGGTCCCACATCAGGCTAGTGACTGGTGGCCAGTGGTGTTTCTCAAGGCTCATTCCCAGACAGGAGGTGCTGTTCGGTACTTTTATCAGTGATCTGGATGCAAGAGTTGAATGCACCATTACCAAGTTTGCTGATGATACCAAATTGGGAGTGCTGTGGGCTCTCAGGAGGGACAAGAGGCCTTGCAGAGGGATCTGGATAGATGCACCATTGGGCAATTGCCAGTGGCACAGAATTATTAAATCCAAGTGCTGGATTCTGCACCCAGGGTGGAGCAACACTGAGCACAAGTATAAGCTGGGAGAGGAGTGGCTGGGGAGCAGCCCTGCTGAAAGGAGCTGGGGGTGCTGGTTGGCAGCAGCTCAGTGGGAACCATTGCCAGGAGGGCAAATGGCATCCTGGGGGCACCGGACACAGCGTGGCCAGCAAGTCAGGGCAGGGGATGGTCTGGCTGTGCCCAGCACTAGGGCGGCCTCACCCAGAGCACTCCAGTGTTAAGGGTGATGGGAAGGTGCTTGAGTGTGTCCAGAAGAGGAGAACCACGCTGACGCTGGGGCTGAAGGCATGTCCTGAGAGGAGGCTGAGGGCTCTGGGTTTGTCTGGTTTGGAGAGAAGGAGGCTGAGGGACAACCTTATCCCCCTCTGCAGTTTCCCGAGGAGGGGGCATGGAGAGGAAAGTGCTGATCTCATGGGAATGCTGATCTCAAAGCAGGGCCAGGGGAGGTTCAGGCTGGACATCAGGAAGTGTTTCTTTACAGAGAAACACTTTCTTTCTGTAAAATCAAATACTGCACCAGGCTTCTTGGAGAGGTGGTTAATGCCCCAGACTGTCAGTGTTTAAGAAGCATTTGGCAATGGTGTAACTTTAGGGCAGCCCTGAACTGGTCAGGCAGTTGGACCAGACGGTTGTAGGTCCCTTCCAACTGAAATATTCTGTTCCAGATACTGAGAGATATTTAGCACCATCAAGAGACAGCTCTCACACCCCATTGTTTTACACCATGGGAGACAACACAGAACTACTCTGTACCCACCCCAAACAAAACAAAACTTTGTAGGAACAGTTGAGTAGCTCATGACAACTCAGACAACCCAAACAAACAAACCAAAGAAACCATAAAACTCTGGGCAGAATAAAGATGCCATCAGTGGTCTCCATTCTGCTTACCCGGCTGTCCCCAAGGTTGGCTATGTAGAGAATATTGTCGACAGCCAAGACACAAGTAGCTGTGGAGCCATCCTTCCATGCTGGCTTCCTGAAGGGAACCAAAATGAGATTACTAAAGGGGAAACACAACGCTTAAGAAGTTAAATTACAGAGTGTTCTTGGGGGCTCAAAGGAGAATCATGTGCCAACACACAGCAATCAGGTAGCACACGCCCACAGCAGCTGCCTGCAAGCAGCTCAGGTTGGTGATAAACAGCAAACTGGACAAGGAGACAGGAACTACAGACTACGGACTTCTGAACGCACCCCCAATGCCCAGCTGGTGCAAATACTGCCAACCACAGCTCCCACACCAACTCTTCCTCACACTCAGCTCCCAGGAAACCTCATATGTAAGCAGAACAGGCTCAGCCCTGATGGCTGCCCAAAAGCTCCTTGGGAGGCTGCTTCTCTACAGCAAAAGGAAGGCACAGCCAGCTCTGCAGCAGAAATGCCTTTTTTGCTTACATTTTCCTTCCTTTTTTCACAGTATCCCTGCCCCCTCCCCCACCTCAGCCCTCACCACCCCACCTCAGCAGCACCACCACTCACTCAGTTACTCTCCTCCTATTTCACTTCCTGTAGTTAAGCTTTTATCTCTAGAGCTCTAGGTAAAATGAGAAGCATTTCTTAGATTACAGCTGCCAGACTAGTCCTCTCCACAAAAAAGCCTGGCTATGATGCCATTCTTCACTGAAACTAGCTTTGAGAAACTATTTTCTAGACAGATTTCATCCAGTTTTTCCTTATTTTGAAGGTGTGGCTCAATGAACACGATTCATTTCACCATCAATACAGCTATTGCTAGCGATCCTTTGGAGTGCCTTTGTCATAAGTCACGTTTCTGACCAGAGGCTGGTTTGAGAAAGACACTATTGTGACAGACTCAAGAAAGCATCCTCTTTTTGCCTGGTCAAACTTGTTCTGATTAGGCTTAAGAGACCGAGCCAGCTTGCAATTTACTTAAAATTGAAAGTTTTCAGGAAATTGCAGAATCAAATGCATCAACAGTCTCTCCATCTGTGATAGAGGTGTCACTGAAATAATAACAGAAAAAAACCCAAACCAAATGGGTGTAAAGGATTGGTAACAAAGTGACTGTACTTGAAATGCAATCAACATCTTCCCTAGTAGACACAGTTGGTGTGTCAGTTCAGCAGACACTGAGAAGGTCAGGGTGCTTGGCACTCCACACCCAGCTGCAAGGCAGGCTGGCATTTACCCCAAAGAGGGACATTCTTCATCAACATCTCTGTTTTCTAAACAGTTGAAGAAAGCAAGATTTAAACTTACATTGGGAGAGTTAGGTCTTCCAACACAGGGCATTAAAAGCTACCTCACGGATGTGTTCCAGCCTGGCAAGCACAGCTCTAAAGAAAGCTTAGAGGACTCTACAGATCCCCTCCTGCCACACTCTGACACCATCAACAGAGGGACTCCACCTTAGGCAGCATGGGAAAAGTCCCTTCAGCAACATGGCAAGTCTTTAAAAAGAAGGCAAACAAGAGGCCCTGATAAGGACAGAGGGGGCCCTGGGACGTGCTTTGCTTCCTTCCTTCACGAGGAACACGTATTTTAGTCTAAGGGATCCTACAGACCGCTTACCATAGAGTAAGACCAGAACATGCCATGCTCTAGTTCTAGCAAGCACTCAGCTGGCAGTCACAAACTGACACAGTGGAGCTGTGTGCAGTTCTGCCAAAGCACAGGCATGACACAAAGGAGGTTTCCTCTGCCCTGCTCAGACCTCAGATGTACACCAAGAAATATAAATGAACAGAAAGCATTAGCACTTACTGGCTGGATGCCTGCTTCAGAAACTCTTCATCTGTGTGTTTGAAGGTGTCCAAAAGGCATCTCTTCACGGTTTTCTCTACACTGACCACCTCACCTGTCAGGCAGAAAAAACAGCAACTAAGCTCCAAATAAACATATCTGATCTACCCTAGTTTGCCCCTTTGTTCATCCAACACTCAGTCAGGCAGCACATCTCTTGGACTCTGCAGAGCAGCTGGGCCACATCCTGGTCTTACCCTACCAGAAGCCTGTGCAGTTGCGTATGTGACAAACCTCTCCACCACAGGTGTATTTTCACAATCCTGAAAAACTGGCAAAAGCACATCTCACACCTGTTTAGCGAGTCACAACTGGCTACTTGCCCCCTTGTGCCAAAAAGGCTTCCAGCCCTCTTCCCCAGAAGACAGAGCAGTCTCACAAGCCCTCTGGGAATAAGGGATGGATACTGTAGGACTACACCCAAACAGATCAGTTTCCCTATCCCCTGCCAGCGCAGAAAAGGTGGTGGTTGTCCTACAGCCCTTACTCCACTCCTCTCACCTTTAGGAAATTTCTTAATCAGGTTTTGGTGTAGATTCTGTGCTGCAAATTTTGAGGCTCGGACTCCCCCATGGCCATCAAAAACAGCGAAGTATGAGACACGTGTGCTGTGAGGGAACAAAAAGTAGAAGAAAGAGGCTAAGAAAGGCCATCATCCAGGGAATGGGATCGAGTACATTCCTCTCCAGAATACCCTGCCCTGTGTCAGCCAGACCAAAAATCCTGCACTCCAAGGCACAGAAGGTAGCAGGTCTCTGAGCTCATCCATTCAGCATTTACATGGCTTACGTGTTCCAGCACCAAGCTGAGAACTTTCTTGTAATTTTCCACTCCTCAGGAAAATGAGGGGCTAAAGGGTTTACAGACCACAACTTGGCATAAAAGCAGATAATCATTTCACCTCAAGGACACTGCAACTCTCCAGCGTTACAGACATCAGTCTAGCCAATCCTACAGTACCTTCCATGCCTAAACTTGTTCCAACTATGCTACAGACAAAAAAACTTGGATCTCTCAGCACACAACCTCTTGGGACAGTACTAGCTCAGAAGCTAAATCCAGTATCAGGGTGATGCTTGAGAACATTCTTTTAATTTTACATACCCACTTACATTTGGGTAACAGAGGATCAACATCCAGAGTTATCGGGCCCTCATGGTCCTCATAAAGTCAGTGACTGAATCCACTAAGCACCTCTCAAAGGGAGGTTTTTGTACACTCAAGCCCTGTGAATTGCCTGGGAACACAGCTAGCTGATGATTCACCCCCCGTCTCCCAATAACAAGCCCAAACCATGCACCACAATACGGGCAGACAAGAGGATCAGCTGCTCAAAGCAAAAAGGATCAGTTCACGGGCTTAGCTCGTGGAGCTCCCTCACTCCCATGGTGGCTGTTCTGGCAGCTGGGGCCCACTTACATTTGGGAGGGCAGAGGCCGGCATTCCTCAGTGATATCATTTAAGATGACATGTGCATCCTGCATGTCTTCTCTCTCACCTTTTCTCTCTGCCACATAACCCTTCAGTCCAAGAATGCCCACTGATCCTAAAGGGGAACAAAGCAGACATGCATGCAAATCTAACTCCTCCGTCTCCTCAGCTCAGGCGAAAAATCAGTAAGTTCTCAGCTTTCAGAGCCCTGTCCTAGCAATGCAGCCCTCGTCCTGCAACATCTAGCATCTGCTGCTGAACAGGATATATTTATTTTGTAACATGGGTTTTTATGCGTCCCCAAGGTCAGCAGCTCTAAAAGCAGCCTGCCCTGATTTTAGCAGGCAGCTGTAGCCAAGCAGGACTGCTGGGCATTGGACAGGACTCTTACTAAACAGGGGTGAGGGACAGGGTAGGCAGGGGAAGCATGTGGCATTGAACCTGCAGATTTAGTAAAGCACAGCTTTAAAGAGTGCACTAAGGACAAGAAATCCAAGTCTGATGTTCCCAGGATATGTCCTTTCCTTTGTACCCCTGAACACAATCTTACTCCCAAAGCTGTAACACAGCACACAGGTGCTGATGTCAAAGGCCCTGTATGAAACAAGCCTGTCTCTCCCCCTCTCTCTTCACAAAACAGAGAGATCTGTGGATGCGGCAAAAGAAAGTGGTGTGGATCCAGCCTTACAGATGTTCCATACCCAATCCCCCTCTCAGCATATGCACTCATCCTGCTAGTGCTGAGGTGCCAGCTGCTCAGCTTCTGCTACTTCAGCAGAGACAGTAAGAAGGCCCAGGAGGTGGATAGAGCCAGGAAGCTCGAGGGGCTTCCACAGACCCCTGCAGCAGTTTGTCTCCTACAAGAGGTTGAACAGGCAAGCAGACTGAAGAACCAAAGCTCAGCTTTGTTCTGGACTTACTCAGCCCAACGCCAAAAGTACAAAGTGAGTACATTTGTTTTCAAACTGTCTGAAAACCTTTACAAACTTTCTTTTCCACAAGTTCTTCCCTGCCATTCTTCTCTTCCTCCTCCTCCAAGAACTTTCTCTTCTGCCCTTTATCTTGGCTCTCTGCTGATGAGACTTGCTTAGTAGCACTGGAGGCTGAAAGAAAGCAAAAATGCAGGTGGCTCAAGTGTTCCAGCACTGTTTTACTTGCATAAATTCAGCAGCAAGTCCTTTTATAGCAAAGCACACTCAGCAGTGCAGGCTCGCACACTTACACAGCTTTAAGTGCCCAGAGTTACTGCTGAAAAAGACACCCTAACCAACCACAAATGCACACACACAGCTTCTCTCAGCACATACAACCCATGGCACGTATCACTGCCTGACCAGAGAGTACTGATTCCACCACTTCGTGATGTGTGACCCCACCTAAGGCACAGGACAGCTGTGTTCGGCTGGCAGGCTGCTGATTCTCCCCAACAACCCACAGGTTTCATTTCTTAGCTACCAGGTTGTTTTTGTTTTTTTTTTTCTCCAGTTAATTGCTCAGGAAGTTAATGTTACAGGCTGGAACATTTCTAGATTATTATTGTTATTATTATTATTTTCCTCTATGATCTCTGCCCACAACAATGAAGAGAAACTTATTTTATTACTTCGAATGTGCATTTTTTTTTTTAGAGGGTTCAGAAGAAGGCTACAAATTACAGCTAGCAAGGAAAACCTGATGTTAGAACTCTGGCTTTCTCTGTCCAACACAAAAGACTGCATCCTGGGCTTTTCTGAGAGAGGTGGCTCAGCAGAGGCTGATGAGCAGCACAGCTCCTTACCTGGGTCACCGCTGCTGGCTGGTGGGAGACCATCGAAGAGCAAAGAGCCTTCTTTTCCTGGAGCACAAGCAAAATACAAAAATAACTAAATACCTTTGTTCCTTTCAAGGAATAATGCTTTGCCTATGTCTCTCCTGAGGTGAAGAAATTATGAAAGTTTACCAAAGAGAGCCAAGTTTCTACTTCCATTACTAGCCAGGCAAATCTAGGCTTTGCGTTTGTTCCAGGGAGCTTTTTTATAGAACATCTTGTAGAATATATGTGGAACAACTATAACACCCTGGTTATAAAAAAACCAAACAGGATGCAGGCAGCTGGTCTGCACACCAGTACTGATAATCCCACTGTCTTTATTCTGTCTAACAAAGAACAGGATTTACACACACTTCATCTGAAAGAGACGCTGATGCAGAAAACATGGAAAACCAAACTAATGGCAGGAACAGAGCACTCATACCTGAGTCAGCACTGCTGGATGGTGGGAGGTCATCGAACAGCAGAGGCCCTTTCTGGGCATCTTTCCCTGCAAGGCACCAGGGCAGAGTAAGGAACCAGTGCAGGCACTCCTGGGGAGTTGTTCTGAAAGGACTGTCCCCAAGCCAGCACAGGTGTGGTAAACCAGGAGAGCCTTGCTTCCATCTCTGATTTTAGCAGCTGCTACACAAGCAAAATAACCAGCCTGCCTGGAGCTGAGGTGAACTTTTGTCTCGAGAACAGGTTTTTGGGATTTTTTGCTAGCAATCCACTAAGCTCACATTAACGCCCCTCAGCAGCACAGCAAGGAGAAAGGCTCCAACAGGGTCTAAACCGCAGGGAAATGTAGCTCACATAGAACATGCAAAAACATGGTCTAAACAGCGGAGCGAGTCCCAGAGGAACAGAAAACCACAAAACCCACCAAACCCGGCAATTTCTCAAGCGATTTCTAACCCGTCCCCTCACCCTCCCCCTTGCCCCTCAAACTCCGTGTAGCGGCGGCCTGGCCGTGCGCGGAGCCACGCTGCCCACGGCCGAGCTGTTGCAGGCCCGGCAGGGCCCGCAGCCTGTCAGGCCGAGCTCAGGTGAGGCCACCGGCAGGGGCCGAGCGGGCCCGAAAGGGTCGCGGCCTCACCCGCGGCGGCGCCGGGCTCGGGCAGGTCCCCGAACAGATCCATCGCCGCCGCGCCGCTCCCGCCCGCCCCGGCGCCGGGCCGCCAACCCCAGCCCGGGCCAATCCGCACCCGCGGAGGGCCGGAAACGGGCTCACAGATCGGCGGCGGCAGCGGAAGAACTGCGCTGGCCCCGCCCACGACGGGGTACGTCAAACGCCTCCTCCACCAATCGCAGGCGGGGTCGCGCTGCCAGTCAGTGCTGCCGCCCCGCCCTTTGCCCCCTCCCCGGGTTGACCAGGCCCGCGAGGGGGCGCACTCTCACTGGCGGTGGGCGCTGCTCGCCTTCAGCTCCCCTCCCGCCCGCCTCCCCGCTGCCGCCCCGCCAGCCCCGGAGAGGACGCTCAGCGCACGGGAATTGCGTTAAATGCGACATTTATTTCAGAACCGAACAAGCCTCACATACGCACGGACGGCCAAGACCCGCAGTACTGCCCCCTGGCACACGGCAGGGAGTGCCGACGGGAACCAGAGAGCGGGGAGTGTGGCCTCCCTCCTCCTCTGGCCCCAGCCTGCCCGCCGATGCCCGCCTGCCTTCCGTGCCACCCGCTGCCCTATGGAATTTCTCTTCCGGTTGGGCTTATAGTCGTGCTTAAACCTCCGGTTTGCATTCCTTGCCGAGGGGATGGGTGCCAGGGCCATGACGAGGAGCGCGGTGCTGGTCAGAGCGCTGCTGATAAGATGGCAAGGGTGGCGCGTGTGCCACATCCAGTGGGCAGCTGCGTCTCTCTCGGCCCCGACCTCCAGCCGAGCCGTCTGCTCTGCAGGTTTGCTGGCCTCAGGCATGGTTCGACTCTGGCTGGAGGATGCCGTTCAGCTGGCTGCGTCTTGTCTGTGGCACAGGTAGCACCACACAGCCCTGGCCAGTGAACCTGTGTCTGGTCCCTGACAGACACTGGTCCCATCTCTGCCAGAAGCTGCCTCCATTCTGGAAGAGCCTCCTCTCAGGTACCCCCTTGTTTCTCCACCCTTGGCCCCTCACATTGAAATTTGGGATGGTACCAACTAGGCCTTGCCCAGAGCACGGGAGCCACAATGTTGCAGCCTGGGCCCCTGCATTGCCCCAGCTCAGCATCTCTCTGCCTCCAGGCTGGCACCTCTTCATCCAGAAAGGGCACAAGTCGGCCTCCAGGTCTAAAAAGGATCACAGAGAGGAAAATAGCCCAGCTGGGGAGCTTGTCCTGGGCAGGGGAGCTGGGCTGAGAGGAGCAGCCCCACTGCAGCTTTGGGCTGTAGTAATGGAGTAAGATGCTCAAGGAGCCTGTGGCGAGGCCAGGCAGAACCAGCATGTGCTCAAGAAGAATCCCCAAACTCTGTGACCTGAAACCCAAGCTAAAGGGTGCCTGATATGCAGCAAGGGGGCCAGTGCAAGCCTCTACTCATCTGCCATGTCCCTACCTATCCATGCCCCCCACAATACAAGTATAACAAGAAGACAGCACCACGTCCCACACACCCACCCACCCACACACACACACACACACACACACACCCCACAGGCAGTGCAGGGAGGTGCGGCAGAGCCAAGGCGCAGCTGTGCTGGACAAGAGACAGCAGAGCTGGGGGGGTGCCTGGGAGATGCACGGAGGAAGATGCTCAGCTTCCAACACGGAGCTGTGCCAGATGCTGCTAGCCACTTGGGAAGCCCTGAACAAAAACATCTAACCATGGGTGAGAGATGGGAGAAGAGAGAGAGCTGCTGCTGGAGGAGGTGAGAAGCAGTGATGGCTGGAGAAGGTCTTTTCAGCAAAAACACCCCAGATTAACATGCTGATGGAGGCAGGGTGGGGGAGGTGGGTGCTCGCTTCTGCAGCAGAGGAAGAGTGAGAAAACACCAGCTAAAACAGTAAAAAGAAGCCCCATCCCCACCCTGACACCCTTTGATCTGCTTTGAGTCTGTCATCCTGCTGGGAAAAGGGATGTGCTAGCCCTTTTGGGAAAGGGCAAGAAGAATCCTGTAGGGTGGGATGGTCGTTCCTAGTCGTGGCTCCTGGGGAATTTTCCCATTCCACCTGAACCTCCACACTCCCTGCAGAGTTGGGACGCTTGGCATCCTGCTCCAAGAGTGGGAAATCCCTTTGGATGAGACACCTGGGTGTCCCAGGCCGGGATGGTGGAGGTGGCCCGTGTGCTTTTGATTGGAAAGGGTAGCCCAGCACGAGGTGACAGACAGAGTCATCCTCAGAGCTCTCCTTTTCCCTCCAGTAGGACCAAGCTCCAAAGTGCAGTGACCCATCTGCAGGGACACGGCCAGCTGAGACTGTGGGCTCCTCCCTTCCAGAGGTAGATGGGACAGGTAGGAATTGCCTTCTTTGGGAAGACATGGTGGGCTGTCTGGCCACCGCTCAGGGGAAAAGTGGTTTAAGCTGTAGGGGAAGGCAAAGCAAATGTTGGGGAAGGGCGTAGAGTGAGGGTGAGAGCTGCACCAGGCACAAGCCAGGGATGTCCCAGGGAAGGCATCTCTGAAACCCCAGCCCACCACCAAGGCTCTCCCCTGCCTGGGGGAGGCATTGGCTGGGGGCCAGGACTCAACTTAGGGGGTTTTTGTGATGTAAATAGAAATAAATACTTTATAAATATAATCTTAAAGTACTGACACCTGATCTTACTCTGCTGTCTCTTGCAGAAACATCAGTAAATTAGGGAAACCCCACATCTAAATTACCACTTTCCCTTCGCCTGAGGGCAATTCCTCCTGCTCTCCCAGCTCTGAGCTTTAGTACATTCCTATCTCTCTAGATCAAAGACCAGCTTTTAGCCAAAACCACCCTTCTCACTCCCTCCCCTCTGATAGGGACCTTTTTTGGAGCATTAGATGGTGTGATATGAAGGTCACCCATGGGGGGACAGGCAGAAGATGGCACGTGCACAGGGAATCCTGCCCAGGCGGGTCCAGGCTTTTGCAGCTACAAACAGAAGTGAGTTTCCCCTGTGAAGCTGTGAATCAAGACAGATCCTTCCATGGAGCAGAGAGCTGGGGCAGCAGATGGTGTGAAAGATCAGATATTAACATGGGGAGTCTTCAGACAGAATCAGCTATCTTGATCCTGTTGGCAGACGAATGAGGTGGAGGGTGTTTTTCAGGTTAGATTCTCATCTGGGCTGTTCTCCTTCTGGACAGCTTGGATCTGATTTGGAAAACAAGGGACAGAAAGTGTTAAGAGATGTGGACAAGAAGAGGTGTGAACTCCCAGGTTCAGTGTCCTACCTCCAGGCTGATACTTGAATCCTGACAGCTGGAGGGACATAGAATTAAAGTCTCTTTAGCCAGAGCACATAAATTTCTGTGCATTTATTCCTATTCCCCTAGTCCTGCCACTTGAGATGACCTCAAGAACTCTATGAGATGGTCTTGTTGAGGAATGAATACATTCAGTGCAGGGAGCTTGGTGTGCAGCTGCAATCTGAGCCGCAGGGGTGGGAGCCTGAGGCAAGAGTCCGTGAGCTGCCCATCGTTTGCATAACAAAGGACACAGGGACCTGCGGCACAGCCAGTCGAGGGACAGTCTGAGACACAGCAGGAGCCAAGGAATCCAGAGGAACCCAGACCTTGGTGCCCTTAGATTATGAGGGTATAAAAGCCCAGGGTTTCCTTTGTTCAGGGTCCCTTCTCAGAGGCACCCAGCTCCAGCTGTTATTTTGTTACTGCACCACGACTAAATTATTTTAAGGATCGAGACATCTGAGACTCTGCTATGGGAAACCTGTGACTGAGCCAGTTAGGAAATCTTGTTTGACTGTGTAAGTGTGGTGAGTGTAGGAAGTCAAGCAAGGCCCCTGTCAGCTCACTGGAACCACCTGCTGTGAAGGGGCCTCAGTCCCAGCTCAGGTGGTGCGTGTGTGACTTCCAGAGTGGCTCCTCGATGGTCAGACGGGAAAGTTACCTTAACATTCTCAAAACCCCTGTGAGATGATGTGAAGAACAGTGACAGGCCAGCGTCCCTGCCACCAGGCATGGACGTTGCTTTGAGCTCAGCACTATGCCTCTGTACCACCTGGAATCTGGCCCTAGACGGAAGCATTTAAATGTGGATAAGCTGAATTAAAAATTAATATGGTCCAAGTTTTGCCAGCTGAGAGCCTGTCCAGGCACAGCTCTGCACAGGAGATGCTCCCTACGCCTGGCTGGGGGCTGCATCAGGGAAAGCACTAGGAGCCTGCAGCCCCCCCAGCAATCACTTCTCTGCATCCCCCTTCCCCCAGCTGCCCCTGGTACCTTATGGATCCAGCCAGGAGAGGGTTGAAAGCATAGAGCCAGTCGTGCATGTCTTTGTCGCTGCTCGCCTGCAGCAGGATGCCCCGGTGCTCTGTGCACACTGCAAATGTGTTCGGGGTCTGCTAGGGGAGAGCCAGAGCTTAGTCCTTCACTCAGTGGGGTGTGTGGAGTGAGGCTGGCTCCACTACCTTGTGCCTTACCTTGAGCATGGCCTGCTGGTCCTCACTGTACTCCACCTGGGCCTTGGAGAGGTTGAGTATGGCCCTCTCGACAGCATCCTTGTCTGAGTTATAGATGTAGACATATGGACGCCGGACCACCACGAAGCGTTTCACCCATCCGTTGGTGTGAGGCTCCAGGAAGTGCAGGTAGCCCTTTTTGGAGACGATGGGACTGCAGAAGGGACCAAGGTAAGGGGTGGGATACAGACCATGAGGAGGTGGCAATGGTAGGGCATGGACACCCTGCCCATAGGTGCTCCCCTCTCTGGCTGCCCCAGTTGCTCCTACCTGACTCGAATCTCCTGGATGTCGGGCACCAGCAAACGCTGGGGCTCTTTCTCGTCCTCAGGCCGGGAGGCTGGGGACTTCTTCTGCTCTCCTTCTACCACAGGCTCCAGGTCGGGGCTCTCTGCCCTGGAGGAGACCTGGGGGGGTCTGGGGAAGGAGGAGAGGATGGAATGTAGGAAGAGTCATGGCTAGGGAACATCCATAGACAAGGACCGTGTCCCAGTGATACAGCTTCCTTGCTTGGGATTTGTCACCAGAACCTCCCAGCCAGCTTCTTACCTGACCTCCATGGCATTGTAACATCCTTCCACCAGTGACGGGCAGGTCGAGGAGGGGGTGAGAGTGGTGACCCCAAGAACTGGCATGGAGGGGTCTCTCATCAATGTCACGGACATTTCGGACAGCTGTGGAGGAATGGAGGTGTGGATTAGAGTTTCTGCACAAAGCCAGGCACATGCAAAGGACCGGGCTCCTGCTCATACAGGGAGAGGCAAGACCCTTGGCTGGCAGGGTCCTCTCCTGTTATAGTCCTGAGAGCCACCAGTTCTGGGAAAAACCAGAGCAAGCAGAGAGAGCAGACACCCCAGAGGAGGCATGACTTGTGCCAGTAGTGCCCATCTGGCCCCCACCCAGCCATTCCCCTGCCAGCCACACATCCCTCCTTGGCCCCACTAGCCCAGCAGAGCCTGGGGCAGCAGCAGTACCTTGCTCTCACTGGCGCTAATGCAGACGTGGCTGTGGCTGTACTCCCTGTTGAAGGTGTGCGTGAGCAGGCGCAAGCACTGCAGAGAGAGGAGGACAGTGGGGCATGAGGCACATTCCACTTCCCACTCTTCTTGGGCTTTCTCGTGCCGCAACCCCTAGCCACCCTGTGGAAGCCACTTCCTGGCTTCATTCTCGCAAACTGGGGATGCTGCAGGATGCTACCTTCACAGCCAGCTCCTTCTGCCTCTCGCTGGGGGTCTCAGGGGGAGAGGTGCGGCCTTCAGGTGCCCCGTCGGCAGAGAGTGGGGAGGAGATGCAGGAGGTGCTTCGGGACTCAGAATCCTCACTGGAGCAAGGCGACAGGGTCTCCATGCCCAGGCGCTGGGTCGTCTCCAGCTTCTCGCGCAGCAACAGGTAGTGTCTTGTCTTCTCCACCTGGGCACAGGCACCCAGGCTCAGGGGTGGCCCTTTCCCCCATCCCCAGGCCCCCTTAACCTCATTTACTTATTAGCTTTGGATCTGCTGGGACCTGGCTAGCAGAGATGCACAGAAGTACTGGCAGCACAGCCCCATTTCTGCCTCCTCTGACAACCAAGACAGCTGTAACATGCAGGGTGGGGAATCCCCCCAGCACCATTGGAGCTGTGAATTGCACTGTTTCAGCCCATTTCTAGCCCAGACTCTCACTTCTTGCAGGAGGCTGAGTTTCTCCAGCTCCCACTGATGGTCAAGGATGAGGCTGTCACTGCGGGGCCGCCAGCCAGCCAGGTTCTCCTCTCCCCGGACGTAGGCTACAGAGGTGTCCAGCACACGCCGGCGCCTTCTCTGCATGCCTGTGGGCACAGATGCGCAGCTGGGGGGACAGACGCACAGCCCCTAACCCAAAGGCCCGGCTATGCCTCCCTGCCCCAGCTGAATACCTGGGCAGAGGCATGGCACCCACCTGGGCTGCCGGCATCAGCCACGCGGCAGAGGCTGAGCTCATAGACTCCTGTCACGCGGTTGCTGTGAGCAAAGAGAGATGAAGCATTACTGGCTTTGCCCCATCCCCACACCCCAGTTTTTTCACCTAGGCTGCTGGGATGCCCTAGAAAAGCCCCCCTCCCTAGGTGATGGCTTTCCTCTCCCCAACAGGAGCGTCCTGGTACCTCTCAGAAGCCCGCAGGCTGCCGCTGCCAAAAAGATTGCGGATGGAGCGTGAGGCAGGAAGCTTGGCATCCCGGGAGTAGAAAACCATGCAGAAGTCTTTGGTGATGACGGCGGGCTGAGTGCAGTTCTCCATCTGCAGTAGGGCAGAGGGAGGCATCAGGGGTGCTTCAGGGTGGCAGCCCAGCAGGTCTCTCCCACCCCGGTGCCCAGCAGGTTCCAGTCCCAGGGTCCCACATGGCCCCCAAGCACCAAGTTGAACGCTGCACCCCAAAAGCACAAGCTAAGGAAAGGCTCACACTGGCTGCACCCCAACAGCAGGGGTAATACCAGACTTTGTTGATGTATAGTGACCCCAGCCAAGGTCCTTGCCTCGATGTAAGCTGACAGGGTGATGTAGATCTTCTCCCGGTAAGGGGTAACACGGTTGAGCAGCAGTGAGTTGTGCATGGAGCTATCCCACGCCGCCTCAAACTGGTAGAAAGTCCTGCCAAAAAAACCCAGCAGAGCCAGTAAAACAACCTCCCTGGAACCGCTGGCAGGCGAGCAAGGAGGTGCCATTGTCCCCCCCACAGCGCTGCAGCAGGCCTGCAAGGACACACAGACATGCATGCGCAGTGGGGACAGATGGGGACAGCCACTCCAGAGGACACAGGCTCAAGGCAAAGGGCACAAGGCATGGTGGGAGGAGGACACGGCACCCTTGAAATGGCCAATGGACCAGGGTTTTGGGGAGGAGGGACTGCGGGAGGAGTGGGGGGCTCAGATGGGGTGCAGGCAAGGCAGAGCAGGCTAGGAAGGCAAAGGAGGGTACATGCCCCACCCCTGTGTTCAGAGCGAGGTTGCCACCCCCAGTGTGCCGGGGCCAGTCCCCACCATCCAGCCTGGAGCACAGCACCTCCCAGTCCCTGCCAGGGGCAGCGGTCACCATTTGGGTGATGATGGCCAGAAGGGAAAGGAGGGAGGATGCTCAGCACTGGGGGTGTGCTGCCAGCCCACCTCTGGGAGCACAGCCCCCCCACCAGCCAGGTCCCCTTCCCCAGGGCTGCCCCTGCCTGCCAGCCCTGGGCCCCAGTGAGAAGCTGGGGACCACGATTTGGTGGCTGGCCTCATCAGGCTGTCTCCCCTGGCTCTTGCTCTACCCTCATTGCCAGCCCCATTCCCACTCTGCTGCCTCAGGCCCCTTTGCTGTGTTTTCCATGGCTCCCAGGCTGGGAAAAGGAGCAGGGGACACCTGGTCCCACTCACCCATGCCTGCAGGATCCCAGAGAGGATGGCACAGCTCACCCAGATCAAGAGTGGCAGCTGCCCTCCTTGGGTTGAGCAACCAAGGGTGAGGCAGCGGGAGGCAGCTCCGGTGAGAGAGCATCCTCGTTTCACCCCCTGCACCCCTCCTGGGCTCCCTCCCACATCAGCCTTGGCTTTATGGTATACCCACTCCCCAAAACCGCCCAGAGCTGCTGCGGCCCCGGCTCCCGCCTGAGCATCCTCAGGAAGCTGTGGATCAGCCATATCTCAATGAGAACACTTCAGCGCGTCCCTGAAGCAGCATTCAGGTGGCTGAGGAGCAGTTTTAACAAGAGCCAGGGCAGCCAGCGGGAGTAGGGAGAGGTTCTTGACTGCAATTTCCCCCATGTTGGAAGAAGAAGGAGAGTGATGCTTTCAAAAGGTGTGTAAAATACATAACTGCCCCGGCGTGAGACACAGCCAAGGCGAAGGATTGCTTTGCAGACACAGGTTGCTCAAGAAAAGAGCACTCCCCAAGGAAGAGGAGGAGAAGAGGAGCCTCAGGGGAGGGGAGAAAGAGCAAAAAGCAAAGGGAGGAGGCAAACGGGAGAAAGAGAAAAGCGGGAGGGACCAGACCGAGCAGGTGCGCGTGAAATACCTAGTGTCATTTCCCAGCGAAATGCTATAAGTGGAAGGTGACCCAAGGACAGACACACACATGTACACACACAGAAAAACGACAGGTCAGAAGAACCCCTCTTGAAGGGGCTCGCACATATTAGCACCTCTGGCCAAGGGAGCTCCAGCCTAGCTGGACCCAAAATGGGAACCAAAAGGAGCTCAGCGAGGGCAGACAGGGGCTTACCAGCCTGGGTGAAAACCCTCTGCCTCCCATTTTCCTCATGGTCCAGCAGCTGGGAAGGAAGCACATGTGCTTCCTACCCCCTTAACTCTGCCCTTGTGCCATCCCAGGGCAAGGAGCCCCCACCCAGCGCAGTCCCCTGGGACAGTGCCAGCTGGGGTGATGAAGGTGTCCCACTGCCACTCACACAGCAGGTGACTTCTTGGCCCATCCCCTGGTCCACAAGGAAAGCATCACTGTGCTGAGAGACCATGGGCAGCACCAGTGTGACCCCCCCTCTCTTGCAGTGGGGGGGCTGGATCAATGCTGTATCTACTTTCCTGCCCCCTGGGAGGAGACAGAATTCTGCTGCAGGGACAGCTCTACCCTCAGACATCTCTGAGCAGGACCAGCTTTGAGTTGCTGTAGGGAGGATAACCTTCAGGCACAAAGTTATGTGCCAGGACTCAGGACACTCCGTCCCTTGTCTCCCAGACACATGCCCCTCTTCTTCTGCCACGGGGCACAGTGGTGGGCCCCTTCCCTGGGGCCTCAACAATGCTCCTCTCCAGAGGCTGGTGGCACATCCACAGATCTGGCACCTCTCGTGCATATGCCAGGCTCACCCAGTGGTCCCAGCTGAAGCCTGCAGTCCCCAAACAGCCACTGCCCCTTTACACAGGGGTACCATAGTCTGTGCCACGTTTGTGTGTGTGCACCCACTGTCACACCTGCATACAGACACACGCTGCCCGTACGCCGCACCTACACCCACGGGACAACTGTGCACGGGGTGGGCAGCCGCTGCCGCAGCAGCTGCAGTGCTGCCATCGTTACCACGTGCCCAGGAGAGGGCAGGACAAGCCCCAAAACTTCCACTGTCCTCACCAGCCCTGCAGCTACTCCAAGCAGCACCAGGGCTGAGCTGGGGCGGGAGACAATGGAGGGTCCGGCACACTCAGTGCCAGATGCCAGAAAAGATGGGAGAGTAGCAAAGTCAAAAAGCAAGAATAAAACCCAAATCAGGCAATGGAGACGCAGGCGTGCGAAGGGGAGCGGCAGCCAGCCAGAGCGTGGCCCAAACGAACAGCAAAAGGAGTCGAGTGAGCGAGAGGTGCCAGCGCAGGAGGGAGGAGGGATGGTGCATGTGAAGGGATGAGGGGCTGGATGTCCAAGTGCTGCCTCTGGCGGGCGTGAGCGTGCCGAGGCAAAGGGGTAGAAAGAAAGAAAGGAGAGAAGAAGGAGGGGTGGAAAAAAAACCAATGGAAACAAATAATACCTAGGCATATCCGAATCAAGAAACTGCCTGCGAAAACACAAAACAATCACATGGTTAGTGTGGGCTTAGATGGGCAGTAGCAGCTGAGGGAAGCAAGGGGGACCACCAGGCACTGCCCCCTGCACCTCCGCCCTGGGCGCTCAATGCAGGGATGGACACGTGCTGAAAAGAGAGCTGAACCACTCTCCCAGCCTCCTCCTGAGTGGCTCTGGGGCGCTGGGGAGGCTGCAGAGGGGAAGCCAGGGCTGCTCCAGGCAATGGAGGCTGCGTGGCACAAGGCAGCAAAGCGGGGAGCGGAAGCGGCTGGGAGGAGGGTGAAGGGGGCACTGGCTCTGCTCTCTGCCTTCTGTCTGCCTGTCCTCACAGCTGCAGGGTGAAGCATGCACGTCTGCATGTGGAGTCGAAGTGGGGGACATTGCGGTTAGCGCCCTGCAGGCAGCTGCCCCCCCCCTCCTCCCCCTGCCTCACCATGGGCAGGCTCCATGAATAGATATGGGACAGATATGACATGTGCACCAGTCTGTGCCCCCAAATAGGCCCCCAGTCTCCACACTTCTCTCCACACCCCAAGTATCCCCCCAGCCCGAGCCGTGTCCCCTTGTCCTGCAGGACTCACAGGGTGGAAGGCAGAGCAGGAGGCACATCCCTCCTGCTAGGCTACCTTAGGAATGCTGAAGATCCCATATGGCTGCATCTGGGACCAACCAGACAATCAACCAGATCAGGAGCTGACAAACAGCTGTGCAGCCCCAAGAGCCCAGGAGTACCACAGCCACCCAGCTTCCAGCAAAAAAATCACCACCACTCCACTGGGCTGGGCCCTCCTCATCTGACCATCACCATCTGGCCTCCTTCTGTATCCCCATGGCTGTGACAGAAGTCTCCTGGTCCGACACTTGCATGCGTGCTGACCCCAGGACTCGCCTCTGCTGCCCAGATACTCTGTGCGGGTTGCTCTGCCATGTCCAGGAGCTGCCCTGAGAGTGCTCAGGGGAACAAATCCTATCCAGACCCCAGTCATTCCCCCAGAAACACCCTGCCTTGGGACAGGCCTCCTTGAGGCAGTGGTGACTACAAAGCAAATGAAGGAAAAAGTGGTCCCCATTCCTTGCCAGGATGTTCCTATACCAATGACCACAATGCACCCAGCCAAGGATCAGTCCTGCTGCTCCCAGTGCTGGCAACGACCATCCCTCTCTTGTCGCAGCTGCCTGCATGCACACATTCTGGCCAGAGACCCCCACCAGTCCCCCGAGTTCCACCAGTAGCCCTGGTGCAGAGGAGAGCTCTGCCCTCCATGCCCACGACCCCCTGCCACTGCAGGACTCACACAGGGAGATCTTGGAGATAAAAATCTTCTGGTCCCACTTCTTTCACACCTTGCCAAACCTACAGTGGGGACACCTTTAAGCAACCTGGTCTAGTGGAAGGTGTCCCTGCCCGTAGCAGGGGGTTTGGAATGAGATTATCTTTAAAGTCCCTTTCATCCCAAACCATTCTGTGGTTCTATGACAGTCCCCTGGGATAGGCAGGAAGGGATGGGCATCCCTGGAGTCACCCACACTGGGTGAGAATGGCTTTCCTGCATTACTCACACACAGATCTGCCATGGGTGCCAAGCGGCCTTTCCTGCAATTTTGCTGGGACACAGGACAACTAGCCCTCCCCTCTAGCCATGGAGTTCGGACACCCTCCGGGCACTGGCACCAGCTGCCTCCCCGTGCCAGCCCATCACAGCCAGCACCAGAGAGCAGGACCCACACACAAATTCCCTGTAGTGCCCTCCCCAGCACAGCAAGGCCTTGGGGAGGAGGAGGAAGGGGGTTAGCAGCCCTGTACCCCAGGACCCTATGCAGCTTCAGAAAAACCCTGCCTCAAGGCAGCAATGGGTCAGCAGAAGGACCAAGAGCCTTCCAGTGAAGAGACGGGCTCCTACTCGCCCCCTCCATCCCTCACCACAGCAGGGGAAGAGCAAGAAAAAAAGCATCACGCACCGGTCATCCTGGGAGGGGTGGATGTACCCGGAGGAGAGGATGTTCAGGGACAGAATGTTGGGGTCGATGAGTGACTCGTCTGCTTCTGGGGTGTTCCGGATTCGACCTGCAAACGCAGCACAGAATTGCCTCTGAGGTGACAGGAAGTGGACCTGTGAGGGTCCCTGTGAAGGCAGGGGCACACTGCCTGTCTGCAGCCCCCGTGTCAGGCAGCAGTTGCCCAGCATTGGCTATTCTGCACCAGAAATCCTGGTCCAGCTCCTGGATATGGTGGCAGGGGCTGAGGCATCCTGCCAACACAGTGTCCCAGTGTATTCTGCCATGCAGCCGCTGCTTTACTATTGCAGGGCAGGAGGGGAGACAACGCATAAAGCTCCATGTGGGAACATGGGAATGTGAGCAAGAAACAGCCCAAAAGAGGATGCCTGGGAGCTCAGTGGATGGGGTCTGGCTTGGCTTACCCACAACCAGCTCCCGCACTTCCTTCCAGCGGATGAGGCTGCCCGTTTCATGCACCAACGTGACACTGATTCTCCTCTGGATGCCCTGAGACCCACGAGGCCAGAGAGAAGGGACAGTAGTTAACACAAGTCTCAGGAGGAGTCAGAGCTAGGACAGCATCTTGGGCAGAGAGTACCTGATGAAGGAGGAAGGTCCCATGGCATGGCATGCCTCCACGGTGGTCCACAACAGCAGGGATGTAGCTGGAAGAGAGGATTGCAGCATGACACAGAATCCTGCCAGCCTGCCCAGAGGTGCTGAGCACTGGGCAAATCCCCCCCTGCCTTCTTCTCTTCTCCTTCTCCCTCTCCCTCTCCCAGCAGGACTTACTCGCCATTGGCCTCCAGCTCACAGATCTCAAAGAAGACCATCAGGTCATACTTGCACTGGCAGGGGCCAGCACTAGGCCGAGTCATGGTGCTCAGCTTTGTCGCAGGCACTGCAGTGGACCAGAAAAGAGAGGTAAGAGGTTGAGCCTGCTGCTGGCACTTGGAGTGAGGCACGTGATGGCAGGGAAAGGGCAGAGAAGGCAAGGACCTCAGGGCACACACAGAGCAAAGAACCTCCTCCGTGCTGTTCTGCAGGAGGTGAGATGGGGGCTTTCCATCTGTTGAGTATTGTGGAAATGGGTGTCTAGGGCTCTGGTCCATAGTACATTTTGTGGTGCCCCTGGGGTCCTAACTGGTCTCTCTGGGGAAGGGGACACCCACCTAACACAGGAACTACAGGTGGGCACAGGAGTAGGAGGCTGGGTTCCCTACCTGGTTTGGAGAGTGGCATCACGCGGGGGAAGTGGCGTCGGGATGGCCTCAGCGGGCTGCAGACAGAACCAGCTTGGTTACAGCATCCCCAGGGACCCCCAAGCCCAGCCAGGCCCACCTGTGCTTTAGGGCCATCCCCCCACCACCTGCCCCCTTCCCCTGGGTGCCCAGGCAGCCCACCGCACCAGAAGCCCCTGGCGCAGCCAGATGTGCCCACCTCAGGACGTCCTTGCAGAGAGGTGGGAAGGGGTGCTGCTGGTAATGGCCAAACACCTCAAACACAATTGGCTGGCTCTTGATGTATTCGATGAAAGATTTTGTCACCTCCACAGCGATCTAGAAGAGAAAGAGCTGCTGAGCCACTGACAGTGCAGTTTAGCTGGGAAAGGGGATAGAGCCAGCAACAGCGCTTGGGATGTGGAAGGGTGTAAGACTGTCAGTCCCCTGCATCCCTCACCCACTCCTCCCCCCATTCCCTCCCCACCAAGACCACTGCCATGAAATCCCAGCCTCTCCAGGTGGACAACAGTGGCTTTTGGTGTTTCTCCTGCATGTCCACCATGTCTAAGACTGGCTTAGCTGGGTGGCTGTGAGGGGCTGGGAAAGCCAGGAGGAAGCTGCTTCCCTGGGAGAGGATCCAGCCAATGGCCCTGCAGAGACCCCAGCAGCTGCAGGGGCAACAGGGTGGTGGAAGAGGGGTACGCACATTTTGGACGTGATAGAAGCCCAGGGGTGGCCCTCGTCCTGTGTTCTTCAAGGGTTCTGTTGAAAAGGCCTCGTCATGGCGATGGATGAAGCTGTGGAGGGAAGGAAGGTTGCTCAGGGGCTGTGGGATGGAGATGTGCTGGAGCAGGGAGGGGAGTGAAAGCAAGGGACCACAAGAGCCTATTCCCCCTGAGACTGCTGCCTGTACCCTTGGCTGGCATAGGACTCCCTGAAGCTGACGGGAGTCTCTCCCTGCCTCTTGCCAGTGACTAAACAAGTGCTTGGGCAGATTCCACAGCCCTTGGTTTTGCCTCCCCATCCACAAAGGGCTCAGAGGTGGAGGAAACTTCCCAAATTCACCACAAGCCCACAGGTGATGGCTGGAGCATGGTGGAACAAGCAGGGCTGGGGGGCACTGGGGGCTCACTTGAACTGGCAGAAGATATCTGCATATTCTGCAGAGATGCTGGAGGCTTGCAGGACTGTCACACGGAAAGTGAAGATGCTGCCCAGCTTCAGGTGATCCAAAGCCACCTCCAGCGGCCCATCTGGTGCAGGCTTCTCCGGGCTGTCCAGAAGAAGGTCCTCTGGGGTCACTGCAGGGAGGGGGAGACACTTAGCAAGGCAGGGTGTCATCCCCTCAGTTTTAGGAACATTTAGGAACAATGTTGAGATGCTGGAGCGTGTCCAGAGAAAGGCAACAAGGCTGGTGAAGGGCCTGGAACACAAGTCCTGTGAGGAGCAGCTGAGGGAGCTGGGGTTGTTTAGCCTGGAGAAGAGGAAGCTGAGGGGAGACCTCATCACTCTCTACAATTCCATGAAAGGAGGGTGTGGTTGGGGGTTGGTTGGGCTTTGCTCCCCAGCAGCTAGCAGTAAGACAAGAGGACACAGCCTTAAGCTGCACCAGGGGAGGCTTAGGTTGGACATTAAGAAGAAGCTCTTCACAGAAAGGGTGACTGAGCACTGGAATGGGCTGCTCAGGGAGGTGGTGGAGTTACTATTCCTGGAGGTCTTTAAGAAAAGACTGGATGTGGCACTCAATGCTGTGGTAGTTGACAAGGTGTTGTCAGGTCATGAACCTGATGATCTCAAAGGCTTTTTCCAACCTAGCTGACTCTGTGATTCTGTCTGCCAGCAGCCGCCCACTGGAGCAGTGGGCTGTCAATGAGGGTGCAAGAGGCTGGGTTCAGGGGCCACTACCAAAGTGCCTGTCACCCCTCCTCACCTGCGCACGTGTTGTTGTTGACTTCATCGGCGGACGGACCCACGTCGCTGACCTGCCCCTGACCTTCGACTATGCGCAGCTCCTCCTGAGAGGTCCCCGAGCGAGACATCCCCACAGCTGGACACGACTCTGACTGGAACTGTGCCGGGAGCAGGGCTCAGGGACGCTGGTCGTCCCCAAGGTGGTCCCGCTTCTGCCACCGCCAGCACCCCAAGCACCCAGGCACCTCCAGCTCTTCTCTCCCACCCCATGGCAGCCACCCTGGGACATGGGCGAGAGCATGATGCACCGGTGGGTGCCTGAGGCCTTGGTCTGCCTGGTGGACCAAGAGCACATTCCCTTCCCTCCACCTCTAGGAGCCTGCGGGTCCCCATGAGGAAGCATTGAGGTGGCAGGCAGGGGTCTGGGGCCCATGGGCGTCCACCAAGAGCCTGCCCCACCTTACCTTCTCAAAGTGCTGGTCATCAAAGGAGATCTTGGCTGTCCCCGATTGCCGCACACCAGAGCCATAGTCAGGGGCTTCTTCATCCGCTGGAGAAGGAATGGGGGTGAGCTAGCACAGAGGGTGCAGGGGATGCAAGCGGCGCATTTTGGGGGGCGGGAGTCCCTCCTACCTGAGATGGCCTGGACAGCCACGCGCAGGAAGCCCTTCACCTCACCCTTCTCGCTGACGATGGCTACGCGGTGCACCAGGGGCACGGGGTAGAGGAGGTTGCTCAGGTAGACAAAGGCCCTGCCAGAGAAGGGGGGGACACACAACAGGGGGGAGAGCGGTCACTGCTCCCACCCGTGAGTCCCCAGGCACGGCTGGCGTGGCCGGCAGCGGCCGGGATCCCAGGTCACTGCTCAGGGCGCGACCGCAGCGCTGCAAAGCAAAACTAAAGAGAAGGCAGCCAGGGCCAGGCGAAGGGGCTGGGGGCAGCGGGCAGGCAGCGTGCCGTGGGCAGGAGGGTGGGCAGGAGGGTGGCACACGCCATAGACAACACCACAGAACACACCAGACTTGCAGACCTCTCCGACTGTCACCTCCATGGCAGGCAGGAGGGGAGAGGGCTGCGCTGGTGCCACCGTGAAGCCGTAGGGCAAGAGGACCTTCTCTGCGGTAGAGAGCTGGAGAACTTGGGCAGGAGGTGCTGCAACACGACCAGGGGCCAGCTGCGGAGTCACCACAGGGAGGACAGGGGCAAGACAGGGGGAAGGAAAGGTGGTAAGGGAGATGGAGGCTGTCAGGACTGAAGAAGGTGAGAGGACGAGGTCCTGGACCTCCAGAGGTGAACCTGCTGGGGGTTCCTGGCCCTGGCTCTGCCCACAGTGTTGCAGACCACTGGGAGGGAAGCGGCGTGGTGTGGCTGGCGGCATCAAGTTGTGCGTCCCCCCTCCCTATCCCTTCACACATATGGCTTCGGGGTCCCGGGCCGCCTGCCAGCATGTCACCGGGATGGACAGCATGCCTGGCAAGTCTGAGCCTCCCTGCTCTCCTCTGCAGCATCCAGGTCACCGACACTGCCATGGTGAGGTTCTGCGCCAGAGTCCAACACGATGGCTGCACCATGTGTCTGTCAGCACCTCCTGTCAGGCCACTGCTCTCCGTTTCTCGAGTGTTTTGGGTCCTCTTGCTGCCTCTCTCCACCTCACCTTCCAATGGTCATCCAGCTCTGGCCACGGTGGCATGCTGTACCCTCCGCAGTGACAAGTCACCTTTGGCACTGAGATCCCCACCAAGAGATGCAAGCTGGCAGCAGTGGGGTGCCCAGCACCTCTCCCTGTGGCACCTGCCAGCGTCTTGACATGCAGTGTCATTGGGTGGGATGGTGCTGGGGCTGGCAGCACCAGCTTCTCCTTCAGGAAGCTCCCATGAGGGCATCTCCAGGTGGCTGCTGTGCTCCTCAGGGCATCCCAGCCTCACAGGAATCTTCATATTCAATGGCACCCCAAAGTGCCCAGGGGGCTCTTGCAGTCTGGCACTTGGACCCCGACCCTCAAGTCCGGATATTCCCCCCGCTCTGGTGATTCCTATTGACCTTCAACTGGTCCTCGAGGCTTTTTCCACCCAAAGCATCTCAAAGGACTCAAGTTGTGGAAGCAGGTGATGCCAGATCATTATCTCCTGATGGGTCTCAACCCATCTCTTCTCAGATGCCACTGGGAACAAATGGTCAGACCATGCCAGGGCTTCCCAGCAGGACCTCATGCCTGGGGCAGAGCCCTGTGACCACAGGGAACTCTTAGAAGCACAGGGTGTGTGCCCACCCACCTAAAATCACAGGGCAGCTGGTGTGGAAGCGGAGGACTGGAGAGGGCAGGGAAGAGTGGGAGGGAGGTGGGGCAGGCAGGGAGGAGAGGGACAAGTGTGTCACTAGAGGAAGGAGGGCAGGGACACTAACCACAAGATTGGTGAGGTGCAAAGATGGCATGCTCAGATCAAAGAAAAGCCTTTCCAAAGGAAGACAAAAGTGAAATAACCCCAATTTTTGCTAAAGCTTTGAAGAGATAGAGCCAGCAGCTAAAAAAAGAATAAAAAAACCCCTAAAATAACAAAAATTTTAAAAAATTGAACAAAGAAAGAGAGAGAAAGAAAATGAGAAAGAGAGAGAGACAGAAAGAGAGCGGGAGAAAGAGAGAGAAAGAAAGAAAGAAAGAAAGAAAGAACGAAAAAGAAAAAAAGAAAGAAAGAGAAAGAAAAAAAATCAAAGACAAGGATCCAATCATAAACCAATCCAAGCACACTTCACAAGAAATGTGGCCGGCGGAGCTGCTGCGCGGGGAGCCAAACCCAGGGCAGACTCAAAAGAAGTCAGGAGGCACCGAGCTCTGGGGAACATGCCCCCGGCATGGAGTGGGGCCGCTGCCACAGGGCCTTATTTGGTTTTTTGAGGTGCCCTTGAGAGTTTTGGGGTTGTTTTGATATTTTTTTTCTTTTAAATAAGGAAAAAGGAAAAAAGAAAATAAAAGGGGAAGAACCCAGCTCTTTCGGTCTGAGGCTGCAGGACTCTTACCCCACCTCCACCCTCTCTGCCTGCTCTGGTCCCTCCTTCCCACCATGCTGCCTGGCTCTGGCACACCAAGGAAGAGGAGCCCCAGCTCACCCCTGTCAGGGAGCCCCTGCCTGAGGCAAAGGCTCTCAGAACAGCTCCTGGTGCACACTCCCTCAGGAAAACCCCAGAGAAAGCTGGCAGCTCCGTGTACCACTCTAGGGACGGGCAGATGGCTCCAGGTTTGGTGACACAGCTAGGTTTGGAGCAGCTGGTGGCTTCTCCAGGCCAAGACTGATGGAGCCCAAGGGGGTCTCCAGCCAACGGGTATGAGAAATCAAAGCTCTTGTCCTTGGCTCCAGCTAAAGAGGAGCTGGAGCCTACACCCAGGTCCCCACAACCTCCCTGGACATCTCCTATGCCAAGTTGGCAGGTAGGGCCCCAAGCCAAGCACTGGCCAGAGCTGGGAAGAGCAAACTCTGCTTTTGGCACTCTCTCCTGCACCTGGCTCTCCATTCACTCCCCTCAGCTTCATCCCCCCCAACCACCTGGGGACATCCAAGCCTCTAGATTCAGGGGGGCTCACACTGACCAACACAGCCAGGATAGCCAAGCCAGTGCCAGAGGCACACAGGGTTTTGAAATGCCTGTGTATCCCCAGTTAGCGGCACCATAGGGTCATCCCAAGCCAGGTGGGAGCTGGTCCTTCCTGGGACAGAAATGCCCAGGACCAAGACCCCCTGCTAGCTCCCCCAGTTCCTTCGGTGATGGAGACACTGCAGAGTTCCCCTTCTCAGGGGCTCCCCCAAAAAGGTACCCACATAAAGGAAAGCACCATCTGCCTTCCCCTGCCATTCCTTGCCACGCTATGCTTCTCACAGCCCTATCTCAGCGGGAACCTCATCACCCTGCAGGCGCCCGGGCTTGGCGGCAATCCCAGCCGGCCACCCCCTGCACCTCCGGGATGCCCCGGAGGTGGGAGTCGTGTCCAAAAGCAGTTCCCTCATGCGAAAGAGCTAGGTCCTTCCCGGCATGCTCTCCTAAAACCTCACCAACCTTCCTACTAAACTGAACAGGGGGAAGCGGTCGTAAAATGGATCCCGGCCATCACACAGCGGGCACTCCGGAAAGATGTCTTCCTCCAGGTCCTCCTCCTCCTCCTCCTCCTCCTCCTCCTCCTGCCCCTGGTGCTGCTCGTCAGCAGGCTCGGTGATGTCGGAGTCGGGGTTCGAGAAGGTAGGGGAGGGGGTGAGATCAGCCATGCGCTCGCTCATGCATGTGTTGAAAAGAGGAGAGCTGTTGCAGCCAGAGATATCTGAACTAAGGTTAGTACAACAAGATAGAAGACATGTTAACACCAGCTGTTCCAAACAGAAAGAACAGGAATTTTGCTTTTTCGTTTTTTCTTGGTTAGGTTTTGGGGTGGGTTTTTTGTCTGCTTAAATCAAGGGACATTGGGAACAAAGACCTGCCCATCTGGTACATCTCTAAAGCCACCAACAGCCAGACAAAAGAGCAACCCAAGGAACCAGTGTGAATGCTGGGGACTCCCTTTGCTGGTTTTGCAGGGAACATAGGGACAGAGCAGGTGGCACAAAGCTCGCCACCACCCCTGCTGCTGGAGAGAATCCCTCCATGTGCTACAGCACAGGGGAATGCCTCCAGGCCAGGCAGCTCAGCCCCCTGCTCCCCCTGCCTTGCCCCTGCCCCAGCCTTCTCCAGAGTGGCCCATCTTCATTGCTGGCCCTGTACCCTTCCAACCAGTGTGCAGGAAGCGCACAGAAACACGCGGCACACACTGTACAGACAGATGCTCAGACACCAGCACGTGCACAGGGACACATGCCCACTGCGGTGGAGGTCACAACGGCACAGGCTTCCTGCCTGCTGGACAGCCACGGCCCCCGCACCCCCCAAGCCTGGAGCCCGTGGCTCTCGGCACTGGGTTATGGCAGGCAGCAGGAGCATTGCCAGCAGCTCGTGGGTCCCTTGGGGCGCTGGCAGCCAACACGGAGGAGAGCCATCACATGGCAGCCCCACAGGGGGACGGACGCCCTGCACGTGGTGGGCAGCGCTGGCAGCGTTTCCTCCTGCAGGGCTGTCTCTGGGTCCCAGCCATGCTTTGAAGGAGCCAAAGCGCTCACCTGCCGACCAGCCTGAACCAGGGAAAGCGGTCGTAGAAAGGGTCTCCGCCAGTCACCACATTGTCACAGTCCTCAATGACACTGGAAGGCACTTCTGCTGCTCGGTCGTACATCTCACGCATCAGGTCCAGGCGCTGCCTGCAGGGAGAGGGGACACCGATGGTGGCAGTGTGACACAGGGCTGTGGGCACCCAAACCCTCCTGGCACAGCCATGTCTCACCCACCTCAGCTTCTCCAGGGTCCAGTAATGTGTTGCCCCATTCTTCTGGTCCTGCACCTCTACAGCCACAATGGTCCGGGGAAATGGCCTCTTCTCCCGGTCCTTGGCAGCATCGGGAGGCAGCAGGTCAGGAGGGAGAGGCGAGTACAGCGTGTCCGTGAGGAGCACAAACTGGAACTGGACCTGGAGAGTGGCAGAGGGAGTGGTGAGACACCTGGGAGGGCAGAGGGCTTCATGTGTTGCTTCTAGCGACCCCTCCTCAGCACTTGCTGGCTGCCTGTTCTCGTGGCCTCTGCTGTGGGTGCTGCAGCGAGCCAGAAAGGAGCCCAGACACCCACCTTCTTTTTCAGCTCCACGCTGATGGCATTGGCTTCCTTGAGGAAGATAGCGTTGCCCCAGAGCAGGTCACGGAGGGAGGTGAACTGGTACCACTTCCACTTCCTAAAGGCCCAGAGGGCGAGCTCGAATTCCCGCTCTGTCCACTGCACTGTGGGGACACGGAGGGACAGTCACTGCACTAGGAGGACATTGACCCACAGTTCATTCTTCATGCTCCCACAGAGAGCGTCAAAACCTCGTGGCAGCTCCCAGCCCTCACCTTCATCCTCAGGTTCTTCCTCCTCTTCATTTGCCTCAGGGTAATACCTAGAATCCATCTGCTTCTGCAAAGCCTCCAGTTTGCTCTCATAGTCCTGGGGGAAACAGGAAGAGAGGTGATGCAACCTACTGGTGTGACCTTCCTCCATGCTGCCACTTCGCACTCCTCTTCCCTGCAGGAGCACAGCCTCCTCCCTCCTCTGGATCAGAGTTTGTGCTGACAACTCCAGGAACAACAGATCTACCCTTGTTTTTAGAACACAGATCCACCCCACACAAACATCTGCCACGACTTCAGTTGTGCCTGGGCAGCCTGAGAAGGAGCCACGTCCTGGCCACCTACCAGCCTCTGCTGCTCCAGAAGGTAATTCGCCTCCTCCCGCTCCCTCCGGTACTGGTCCTCTAGTTCCTGGAGCCTAGGTGGAAATGGGGAGGAGAGGATGACCAACCTGGAAGTGAACACCCAGCTCCCCGGCAGCTCAGCCCACACTCTCACCGCTGCTCCATCTCCTGTTTCATGTCAATGCCTTGCTTCTCCAGCAGCTCTCTCTGGGCAAATGCCCAGTCCACAGGCTCTGCGGGGGTCTCGGCGCATGGGGTCCGCTCCCGCTCCTGCCGAGCCTGCTCGGGGTGGTTGAAGCGGAACACGTGGCTCTTCCCCATGATGATGCGGTTTCCTGCAGGGATGTGCAGAGGGTGGGGGAAAGGTGTGGGTTTAACATGGGACAAGTGCAGGGCCCCCATAGGAGGGGGGAAGGTGGGTTGGAGCAGCCCCAGGGACCCACCTGAGCGCAGGATGCTGGGCTCCGTCACCTTTTTGCCGTTCACATAGGTATCAGCACCTTCACAGGGCTCCAGGGTCACTATCACTGTGGGGATGGTGGGGAGAGGGGAGTGAAGGTGAGGTGGAAGCAGAGGGATAAATCCTGCATCTCCTGCTCTGCTGGTCCAGCAGCCTCAGAAAGGGAGAGCCGCCCCAGCCAGCAACCCAGGTGTGGGTGGCACCCACCAGCAGTACGCACACCATGGGCAGCTAACAGGACTCAGCCAACCTGATGTTTATCAGAGCAGTCCCAAGGACTAAAGGCAGCTGGAGACTGCATGTGAGAGGAGACCAGAGCCTCCAGAAGGCAACTCCATCCAGCCCAGGCTCATCTCCCACAGCCCCTTCACATCCAGGTTCCTGCCATTTTGGGGGGTGGACTCTGCTCCACATCTTGCGCAGGGGAATCATCTGCAGTCTGCTCAGCCATCCCGCCCTGATCTCCTCACCTTGCTTTGCTTCCGCATGCCTTGCATGAGCTCCCCTCCCAGCCATGAGGGATGTAGCTCATCCGGAAGCATAGAGAGGCCATAGCCATGCAGTAAAGCCCCACTAGTTTGAGGAGGGCAGGACATTCAGCTGGGGGCAGGTGCTGAGGACATGCAGAGGGAAGGGTCCCCAGGGCAGTGAAGCCCCTCCAGACAAGAAATACCTTCACCACCAGTTTTGGTGTCACTGCGGAACAGACAGTGCTCTTCTTTAATGAAGTGCCCGCTGAGAACGATGTCCTGCCTCTTCTCAGCATCTTCCCGGCCAACCCTGCAGGGGAAACCTAGCTCAGTCCTTCCTCAAAGCAGCCCCTCCTGTGTCTTCCCCCAGCCCCATCCTTGGAGCTAACAGGAGCAACTCTTGGAGCACTGCAAGACCAAAATCTCGGGGATTTGCACTTTGGGGATGCTCTGGGAACAGTGCCCAGCCTGGGGACAGCTGTCATGCCACCACCCACCTGGGAAGTCAGGCACTGAGATATGGACAATGCTCCCACCGCTCCATGGGACCTGGCCCTCACCTTGTTATCCCGTCCTTGATGTAGTAGAGAAGACACTCGGACATGAGCGGGTCCTCATTCAGGTTCACCAGGTGCGGTGTCTGGGAGAGACAAACAAGGAGTCATCCCTGTGTGCCCTGCCTGCCCAGGCACTGAGGGGGGCTCTGTAGGAGGGCACTGCAGGCTGCCTCTGCACAGGCTCTCCTGCCCTCTGTATCTTCGGGGTAACACGTCCAGATGGGTCCTTTTCCAGGGGACTGCAGAGAACTGACAGGCTGGCATGAGGATGCCCTGCTTCCACAAGCTTCCTTGCTTTCCTCCTCCCAGGGCTGAGTCCTGGTTACCCTTCCTCTGGCCACCTTTCAAAATTCATTTTCCAAACAGGCCTAACACAGAGCCAAAACATTCCATGGGGAATCCCTGATACGGCTCAGAGCCTCCTGGGGCAGGATCCTTCTCACCCATGCTGTGTGTTACAGAATCATGGATGGTTTGGGCTGGAAGGGACATAAAAACGCATCTTGTTTCACCCCCCTGCTGTGGGTAGGGACATCTTCCATTAGACTAGGTTGCTCCAAACTCCATCTAACCTGGTCTTGAACAATTCCAGGAGTAGGGCAGCCACGGCTTCTCTGGGCAACCTGTGCCACGGCCTCATCACCCTCATAGGGAAGAATTCCTTCCCAATACCTAATCTAACCCTGCCCTCTGCCAGGTCAAAAAGGAAGTAAAGGTGCCCATTTTCCTCCACTGATTGTACACCAGATGATGCGTCCAAAAGAGCAGGTCCCAGAGGTTCATCCAAAAGCAGTGCAGACCTGAAGCCCTATCTGCAGGCTGAATTTCACTTTCTGGTCTTCTTAACAGGTCCCTCACATCCCTTTCTTCCCCTGGGTCACAAACCACTTTGTTCTCGACGAGAAGGAGATTTCTCCCCCAGCCACAGGCCTTTCTGGCCACAACCAGCTGAGCTTCTGGGATTACACCTTGGGGAACAGGGGCAGTCCCAGGAGTATGAGTGGGAGAAGTTCTGAGTTTCCCAGACAGAATAACAGTGGCTGTAAGGAACACCATATCAGCCTGCTGGGACCCAGCATGCAGAGGGGTCCCCTCATCACGGTGCCACAAGCCTTGGCTGACAGCAGAGACTCACTCCAAACAGGGCAGCAGAGCTGGAGGTCAAGGGAAAGGTGGGCTCTTCTCCATGGTGGCTGGCAGAAGCTGGCTGTAGCATTTAAGCTCTGGCCCCTCTGGACAGACATACGGCCCTGAGGGCTGAGACTCCTTCACTTGCAGTTTTTGTCCAGATTTGTAAAGCTGGTGGTGACCTTCCACTGAGCTCCTGGAGCCGTAACCACCTCAGCCATGGCACATGGCAGGACAGTAAGGTGCCCATAACAAAATGGAGTTTGCACACTGTCAACACTAACTTTCCTCACCAGCCACTGGAGAAGTCAGAAGAGTTTCCACCTGCCAGATAGCTGAAGAGCAAGGAGGCACCAAGACCACCACAGCAATGCCCCACCTCCAAGACCAACCTGCTTCGGGGAATAAACCCCCACGCTTCCTACCCAAAGGTCTGGAGTCCTAACAGGCAGCAGCTGGGACAAGAAACAAAGAGAACAGTATACAAGTTTATCCTAAAAGTCAACTGGGCCACATAAGGCAAAGGCTGAAAAGTCTTTATCACCACCTGAGCTGGGGACACACACACTTAAGAGGTTTGGCCCAGCCAAATGCTACAAGCAGTAAAGAGATGGAATATTCGCCCACCCACATTTCTTAGCGAGCACTTGCTGGTTTCAGGGGCAGCAATTTTAAATATCTGAAAGGATGAATTTTTTTATAAGTTAACACGGAAGTCCAAGAGAGTGATCCCCAGCAAATACCCTCATGAAGGGGGACAGCACCCCAGCAACGGGGGCTGGACATTCAGCTGTGTGTTTCTACCCATGTTTGTACCCAGCAGGCTCAATGCTGGGATTTCCCCCGTAGGTTTCAGAGCCAAGAAAAGGCTAGTGAAGTACGTGGGGCTGGCAAGCTGTGACAGAGTGGATCAGAAGGGAGCTTTAGGGGTAAAAACCAGCCCCTAGGAACAAGAGAATAGGATGATCCTACCTTTTTAGGTGAAAAAACACCCAAGGTGCCTCCATCCTCTCTCATGGCCACCCCCATTTCAGCCAGCAACGCTTCCCTGAAGGAGCAAGGGAAAGAAGAGCCTGTCAAAACTCCATGCACCTCTGGGGCCAGCACTAGGATGGAAGCCCATGGTTTGTCCCATGGATTGCAATGTGGGGCTTGCTACAGCTCCCGTCATAACTCAGGTGAGTTTTTCAGAGCAGCCCAGCTCTACGCAGGCTGACATGGTGGGTACTGGGGTCCTCAGAGGGCAACCCAGGGTCTGGCTGGACATTCAAACTGTTTGGCTGCCCCAGGAACTCAACTGCTCTAGCAAAGGGCAGAGGATGTGAAATGCCCAAGGAACGCCACCTTGTCCCATCCCAGCCTGTCCCACTCCACCCCAGCCCACCCACCTCTCCATCCGTATTGCTTCTGTCCTACGCAGCTTCTCCTCCCACGTCTCATTCAGCTCTGCAATGATCTTCTCTGTCTCCTGGCAGGTGTGGGTTAAATAGGACGTTAGTGCATCCCGTGGGCAGCACACCTGACCACTCTGCCCAGTTCTGCCCAGCATGCTTCAGGGGTCCCAGTTTCAGGCTCATTTATACAAGCTGCAGCAGCATTTGACCCACATCTTTCCATTGGTTCCATCTTCAAAGAGTGAGGCACGAAGACCAGCCTCTCCACTCCCTTGCTGCCAGCCCACTCCTGCATCATGCTGGACCAGGAGCACGCATCCCATGACAGTAGTGCCCATCCCAAGCCTGGAGCACCTGTCCCACAGGTCAAAGGCAGCCATGCCCCGCAAGGCAGTGCCAGGAAGACCCTACAACGCCCAAACCCTCAGTTTGGGCAAGCCCTAAGTCTGTCCACTCTTCAAGAGCACATCTGAGTATCACTTCCCATGAGGATCACCCCTCATGGGTTTCCAGAAAACACCGAGGCCCCCTCTGCAAGCCGCAGGGCATCGAGCTGAGCCCTTCACCTTGAGTCTTTCGATCGCCTCTTCGCTGCCCGGAGCAAACATGATGCGCTCGTGGAGGCTGGCAACCGAGGCAGCGCGGCTGGACAAGGCGGAGAGGGAGGAAGAGGGGCTGATCCCAGCAATGGCGTTGGTCACTGTGGAGAGATTGTCATGGCGGTGACTCAGCTCTGCCCCTCTAGCATCATTATTGTTCTCAAAGTCGGACACATCTATGGGTGCAGGAGGAGGGATGGGCCGGGGAAAGACACATAGACAGGATGACAGAGAAAGACAGAGACAAGAAAAGCTGTTGGGAAAAAAAAAGAGTGGCCGGTGCGTCGAGAAAAAAGCCAGGAATTACAGGAAAAGGCACAGGCAACAGCACAGCGGCACAGACAGCAACAGGGCAAGGGCAGGCACTCTCTTCCCCAGCCTGGGCAGCCCCTCAGGGAACAGGGCTGTTTGGTGAAGCAGATGCTGGAAGCAGCTGTGCTGGGCTCCCAGGGACACTTTTTGCAACACCGGGTCCTGCATCGATCGGGTCTGGGATCAAATGTCCTCCCCAAGTACGTGCCACTGCCTCTGTCATCCTCTCCATCTCATACAGCCTGGGTGGTTTTCCCTGCCCAGATGCCCCAGATCAGCCAGATCTGGGAGCAGAGAGTGAGAAGGGAAGGGGATGAGAGGGGGTGGCCCTCTGCCCTACAAAGGGCAGGAGAAGTGACAGGATTCCCTCACAGGATCTGCTCAAAGGAAACCCGTGGCCTGCTGGAGCAGCACCTTGGCCAGGCAGCCTGAAAGTGAAGCCAGGACTACAGGCAGTGCTTGCAGCTGGCACCCTAAGCATCAGCTGTGGTGGCTTAGAACCCAGGTATCAGAGATGCTGCTCCAGCCCTGAGGGGTCACTGTGTCTCGGGGCACTGTGCCAGAGGCAGGCAAGGCACAGGTCAGCAGGTGCAGGATTAGTCACCCATCTCCATTAGCCCACATCCAGGGAAGCTGCGCCAGGAGGGGACAACCAGGCCCCCATCTCCTCAGCAGGCTCCCCACAGCCTGGCTGCACTGCCTGACCCAGGGTGGGACGGGGCCATGGTGCTTTATCCATGGGCAAATCCCTCCTGGCCACCAGAACCCACCACCTCATCAGCAGAGCACCATTCCATCCCCCCTGAGTGCCGTGCCAGGCTCCAGTCCCAGTGAGACACAGCACCAGCGGAAGCAGCAGCAGCAGCAGCAGCAGCAGCAGCAGCGACAGGAAACATCACGAGAGCATGAAGGAGGAGGTCCCCGTGCGGACTGGGCCCTTGTCATGGCCAAGTGGGAGGACACTGGTCCCTTCAGCCTATTGCAAGCACAGGTGCTAACCACGACTCTGCCACCGTCCTCTGTGCCAGCTCCCTGAGGATGGGCAGCCTGCAGGCTCCATCAGCAGGGGCTGGCTGTGGGAGCCCTTCCCCATGCTGCACGGGTGCCCTTGGGCACAGCCTGTATCTCCAAAAAGCCGGGAAGCAATAGAGAGTACCAGTGATGGGGAATACACACATTTGGATCCTCCTGCAGCAGGATGGGCTAAGAGAGAAAGAGAGGGCAGGGAGCGGGGGTAAGACAGAGAGAACAGAACAAGAGGGGGTTCATCTCAGTAGGATATCCGACAGCACAGGGAGGGGAGCCCATGGGCATGTGCAGTCCCAGCAACACCTTCCTGGCACCTCTGCTGGGTGCTGGATGCCGAAGACGGTGGGTGGAAGGGAAGAAGGGAAGGTTTGCTGGGCAGAAAGCAGCTCCTCCTGCGACAGGAGGGGATTGAGGGCTGTGAACATGCGTGCAGGGTCTCACCAGAGGCAGCACGATGCTGCCGTGGGGCTGGTGGAGCAGGATGCAGGGTGGCTGTGGGGACATCAGCCCTGCAGGCTGGCGGGACCTCAGCCCATCACTGCCTGCAGCCACTGGCAGAGAGCAATCATGGTACCTACTGTCAATGATGTCCCCAAGGCCCTGGGCGTAGAGAAGGTCACGCAGACGTGCCACCTCGTCCTTCAGCTCCCGGATGAGCTTGTTGTTGGGGTCCTCATTGATGACAGCATTGCAGCGGATCTGCTTGGCACGGTCAGCGTACCTAGGGAAGGGCAGGGTCTTGAACATCAGTGAGAACAGGGGCAAAGCCCCAGCTGCTGGGCAAGCAAGAGTGCTGCAGAGTCCCTCCGGCAAGTGATCCTTTGGAGGATCCCAGTGCCGAGACAATCTGCATGCGGCAGTGCCTGGGCCCCAGACAGCCTCCCCTGTTCTTGCTCACTGCAGGGAGAACAAAGGCACTTCTTCCTACCTGAGGGTGCTGAGGGTCTCATCGTAGTTGATGTCAGCAGGACTGAGAGCAGCGACCATGGCAGTCCTGGAGTTGCCTCCTGCCCAGTAAGATAACACCCATGAGGGAGATGCTCGTCCTTGTGCCCCCTGTCACACTCTGCTTGGCAGCCATGCCCATCACCAGACCACACCCCCCACCTGTCCTCACCCAGGTTCTCCCGCAGCAGCCAGGTCAGCACCGAGTCTCGGTATGGGATGAAATCCGTCTTTTTCTTCTTTTTGTTCTGGGGAATGGAGAGCAAAGGAAAGGGCTGTCAAGCTGCCTGCTCTCCTTGAAGGGAAGGTGACAGCCAGTCCCCAGCCATGGGGACCTGAAGGAGGATAGTTCTGCCCAGCCACTGCAACCTTGGGCATCTTTGCCCAGGTCCACAGGTCCTGCCTGTGTGAAATGCCCTGAGCTTGGAGGGTTGTTTAAGGCTGGGTACTGAGAGCCCCAGAGCAAGGAGGAGGCTGAAGATTCTGCCAGCCCCCAGGAGAAGAATGGCTTGAGTCCAGGCACAGCCTCACTCCTAAACCACCCTGCAACCCATTCCCACCCGCTCGCACTGTGCTAAAAACCAATGCCCCCTTCCCCACCCAGCCTGGGCACCTACCTTGTTTGGCCCCGAATCCTGCAAAAGAAGAGAAGAGACTGTTTAAGGGAGCTGCTTCTTTCCTTGGCACCCACCACAGATCCCTGGCCCTCAAGTAGAGGGTGGCACAAGTCCCCATGTAGATGGCACCCTCACCAGCCCAGCTTGTCGCAGCTGCAGTGACAGCTTGGGATGTGTCTGCCCATCCCTCAGAGCTGGGATGCTCCATCCCTCAGAGCTGAGCCCATCCCTGCTGGCCCGAGCCCATTTCCCCCCAGCACTGCTGTTTGTGTTTTGGCTACCTACCATTTCAGCCAGGGCAGAGATGACTTTCCCCAGAGTGGTCAAGGACTTGTTGATGTTTGCTCCTTCCTGGTTAGAAGAGGAAAAGCTCAGATGCTCAGGCCCCATTTCAGAGCCACATTAAAGCCCAGGAGAAAATGAGGAATATCCAGTACGGTGTGGGCAAAGAGCAGCTGGTCTTACTGGGTAACCAGCACCTCCCAGCAGGGCTCATGGACCCTGGTGAAACTGGCACTAGGCAGCTTTCAAACACAATCCTATCAAGGATTTTGGCAGTGCAGTGGGCAAGGAACCAGGCAAGGCAAGGAGATGTTTTGGCTGGGGGCGAGGGAGGAGGACGTGGTGTCCCCACCAGCAGAAGGGGACCTCAGGTCAGCTCTCACCTTTAGCCTTGTGCCCTTGGCGCCTGTGGAATCAGCTCGCTCACTCCCGGCCAGGTCCACTAAGCTGATTTTGCTGACCTGCAGGCAGAGGGGAGGCTGTCAGGCCTGTGGGCACAGCAAACCTTGTCCAGCACAAAGCTGAAACCTCTTGCAGGATGACACTGCTCTGAGGGCAGCAGTGGGCTCTGCAGGGTCATCCTTGCAGGATTTGGTCAGGAGCAGGGCTAATATCCTTGCAGGCAGGGCTGAAGGGCACCAGCTGCCAAATATCATGTCCAGGGGCCAGTCCCTGGAGGGACTATGAGCCTAGCATGTGCCTGGGACTTATCTCCCTCCTGCTCCAGCCCTCCATCAGCACCTCATCCCACGTGCTGATGAAAGAACACGAAAGTCCTTTCTGGATCCGTGTGGGTTCTCCTGAGTCCTTCAGGCTCTGCTCTCACCTTCTCAGTGGTGATGTCTGTCTCGGCGTCATGCCGCTTCTGTGTGAAGATGATGTTGAACACAGCGTGGGAGCGGCTGCTGGTCTCATTCATGTTGGTAGCAGCCACTGTGCTGCAGGGAGAGTAGGACAGGGAGGTGTGACACTCTGCAAGGGGTGCTGGAGTGGCTGGGGATGGGGCCAGGGCTCGTGCCAGGACAGGGTACGTGGTAGGAAGGCAAGTCTAAAGGACAAGGGAGGACTCTGGGAGAAGATGTGCACAAGTTCAGGCCTTTTCCTGCTGTCTCCAGTGCACTTGGAAAGCAGGAAGAAGATAAGGTGACAGCAAACAGGGGTACCCAACACTCAGCGAGAAGGGGACTGCCACCTCCAGAGCTGCTGGACTGGCAAAGTAAGGAAGTGAAGCAGGACCTTCTAGAAGTGTCTGCAAGCTTTCCAAACCCTGTCCATCTCCTCCTTCTCCAACTCACCGGGCTTTGTTTCCAGAGTCCATAAGGTCCTGGATGTCATTGTAGGAGGTCACAGCCAGCTTGGAAAGGTCCTCAACATATGGACCCATAAGGGGATGCTCCCTCACCCGCAGGTTCCCCTTGTTCTTGGGGTTCAGGAGGTCCCTCACACGTTCACAGTAGATCTCCATGTAGCTCACCTAGAGTAGAAGGCACGGGCAGAGCTAGCAGAATGAGCCACCCAGGCACCCCCCAAAGAAGGGTCTGCACACTGGCACAACCTGTGGAGCCAGGTTGGAGGCTGGAAGTGGGCTGGGCAGGCAGAGGGGTGCCTACCTCCACAGAATAGGACATGTTGTCATTCGTGGTGTCATTGATGCGGGAGAAGAGGTCCTCACACAGCTGCGGACAGAAGAGCAGGGCTCAGCCCCCACCAGCAGGATGCTCCTGCTGGGGGTGCCCAGGCCACGGGAATTCCTACCTTTTCACCCCAAAAACCAGCCAGTGAGTGCTGGGATGGCTCCTGGGGAGCTGACAGAGCCCCCCATGCTAATACGGAGAACCAGCATGCCCAGAGCCCCTCCGTGTCTTGCTGGGCCAGCAAGCAGCAGCTCTTGGTAAGCAGCTCAGCACTTGGATGCCTTGTGTGGCCAGACCATAGTCCATCCAGTCTTGGAGAGTCTGGATGACCCTCCTTGGCCCCCCACTCCACAGCAGAGCCATGCCAGCTCACTGCCACAGTAGTGCTATATTAGACCTTGGCAAAACCCGGCCTCACTCCCACCCTCTTTCTTCCCAGCTCTGCTTTTCCTTTGGGCATCCCTCTGGGATGAGGGAGTTTTCCCCCGGCACACCTGTGGGATGATGCCTTGCTGGTCCTTTTCCTGCTTGCCCATCATGGTGTAGGATTTCCCAGCTCCTGTCTGCCCGTAGGCGAAGATGCACACGTTGTAGCCTTCGAAGGCGTGCTGCAGCATCTCCTCGCCGATGTCCCGGTACACTTGCTTCTGGGATGCATAGTTGATGTCTGCAGGCTGCACAGAGGAGGGGGACATGGAGAAATTTGGCAAGGAGGCCCTCCTGCCTCTCCCCAGCCCAGCTCTCTAGGCAGGATCAGGTGTCCCAATGCTTACCGTGGTGTGGGACCAGTAGGAATAGTCAAAGCTGAAGCTTTTTGGTGTCTCTTTGGGCTGTTTTGGGTTCAGGATAGCTAGGGATAAAGAGATGGGAACATGAGGCCACCAGCCACCCATGGTACCCCTGCACCCCCCTCTTCCCCCCTCCATGTGGGAGGGGTGCCATGTGATGAGTTTCAGTCCAAAATGGTCCTGGAAGGTGGACTGGGACTCTTCCAGCTCTGCAGGTGGGTCCAGAATCCCCAGACCCCAACAGTGAAAGCAGAGATGGGTGCCATGGCCAGCAGAGCCCAGGGAACAGGGCAGAGCCTTGCCCAAACATCTTGCTGGACACAGTGAGGGGGACATGGCTCTTTCCCTCAGGTTCCTTCCTGCTGTGGCACCTGCCCGTGGGAGCCCAGCACTGGCACAGGGAGGTCACAGCCTTCCTCTCCCCACAGCTGGGGGAGCATGTCCAAAGCCCACCTGTGGGGTGGGAGCAGCTGCTCCCTGTCAGGGCTGCCCTAGAGCCCCTCTGGTTCCTGCCTCTGCAGGTCCCCAGCCCCAGCAGGGTGATTAATGCCTCATGTCACACCACCAGCGGAAACAAGAGTCTGCTTTTGTCATCCCCTGATGAAAAGGACGTTGCTATGGAAATTGGAGACTGCATCACTGCTCTTCCGAATGCCATGTTTTTCCCTCCTGTAGAGCATTTACGATGCGGTTTTTTTCTGAAACAACAGATGCATCAGAAGAAACCCAAACCAGCGGGTAATCATGAGATTCAGCCACCAGCCATGTTAGGTGACATTGAGGTGACATTGAGGCCTGCGCAGCACAGTTCCCGTGCCCACTGCCCCAGCTGCTCCCTGCCACCACCAAGGATGAGGAAGCCGTAACCCCTGAGCTTTCTCCATCCCAGCCTGCTCTTCCCGGCAGTCAGCCAGGGCTCCAACCCACTCCAGATTCCAGCTGGGGCATTCCTGAGCAGCCCTAGACATGGTGCAGCTCACTACTGTGGTGTCTGATGGCCAGATGTGTAGTGTTATGCATATAGATGCTTTCTGCTCTGAATTCCTCCTCCATTGCCACAGTGGATACGCCTTCTACTCCCCTGGAAAGGCTCCACCACTTCTGACCTGAGAACAACCCAGCCCTGCCTGCAACAGCAGCGAGGCAGGCTGGGGAAGGGTGGGAAGTGGGGTCAGGATCCAGCCCTGACCCCAAAACCACATCATGGTGCTGCTGAGATGCTCCTTACCATGGACAGAAGCCCAGCTCTGGCACCAAAGAGGGGTTGGCACGGGCTTCCTGCCTGCCTACCCACTGCAGGCAGCCTGACTCCAATGCTCTGGACACCTGCTGCATTCCAGGCAGACTGATTACCAGGAGAAAGGGCTGGGAAGTAACAACTGGCAATCCTGCAGCAGCAAACAGGGATGTGGAGGTTCCTGGAAGGGCAGGAATGGGCAGCATGGGCAGCCATGGTGGCTGCCTGTTCCTGATCCCTGCCAACACCTGGCTGCTGTGCTGAGGGCATTGTGAAGAGAAGCAGGCAGAGAGGTGATGCAAGAAGTGGGATGGAGCATCTCTGATAGCTCCTGATGCTCAGCCTGGCAGCTGCACTGTGCCATGTGGTCACCTGCGCTGGGCTCCAGTCTGTCTCCACCCTGTGGAGGTGGCACTGACCACAGCAAAGACGGGCACAAGCGAGAGGTGGAGCAGGAAGCATGGAGCCGTACAAGGGGCCTGTTCTGCATCTCAGTGCCAGCCCATGCTGGGCACAGGGCAGAGAAGCAGCCGGGGCTGGCACCAAGCGACTCCAGCGTCCCAGCTGCAGCTGCCCAGCTGGCATGGGAAACCAGACACTGGGACACAGGGGAGAAGGGAGCATCCCAAGAGCAGGCATCTCCTGTCCTGAGCCGAAGCACTCTTACCGTGGCCCTGTCATTCCCATTTATTTGCCTGCAGGCAGATGGATGCTGCCAGTGGAATTTTTCCTTTCCTGTGACTAGGCATATAGGGCTTCTGCAAAGCTGCTGCAAAAGATTCATGCTGTGGGCCAGTGGGGTTTGAAAAGGCAAGGAGGGGTATGGAGGTAAAGACAAACACAGAGACAAGGGGGCAGGAAGGAGGAAAACTTCTGGAGATGTCCCTCCGGCATCTCCAGCAGCGTAGCAGAGCCCAGTGAGTGGGCAGGCACGAAGCAGGAGACAGCCCAAAACCCACATCAGAGAAAATAAGCACCAGGTTTTAAAGCCAGTGGGGGCACAGCTCCAGACAGAGAACATTAATGGCCTTGTGGGATCAGAGCCAGGGGTCTCCTCCACACCATCCTGGTGAGAGCCATCAGGAGACGGATCGGGAGTGCTGGTGCCCGGGATGGTGCCCAGAGAGCGCAGGACAGCACAGGAACAGAGTAGCAGTGTCGGGTGGCTGTGGCAGCTGGAAGTTTGCAGGCAAAAGGACAGAAGAGAAAGGCTGATTCCTTCCCACCCCAGGCCCCGCTGCCTCCCACAGGGCTCAATGCATGAGGCAGGAGAAGAACCTGGCCCCCGCCCCAGCACATGCAAAGGTCTCTGCAAATTATCCTGGGAAGGGGAAAGCCCTCTCTCACTCCCCTCAAACATGTTTATCTTTGGCCTCTCTGCAGGGAGCCGGGGGGATTGAGACAGTCCTGCTCTGCTGGCACTACTGGAATCCTCCTGCCTCCAGCAGCTACAGCAGAAGCAGGCTTCTGAGCCCCCCACACTTGCTCCCCAGCCCCCTGGCCAAGAGGATTAGCCAGTGGTTTGTCCACTCATGGAGAAAATCCTCACTGTCAGCAAAGGGCTCCTGCCCACAGCCCTGCTGCCCTCACTGCTGCAGGCAGAGGCACGGGCTGGAGGGATGGGGGCACAGCCAGGGCGTGCAGGATGAGCAGGGGCAGACAGCTCTGAACAAACACAGCCATGGTGGAGGTGGGGGATGCCTGATGCTCTTGACCGGGACTGGGGCATGGCAGGTCCCCCCCACCCATCAGAATCAGAATGGGGAACATCTACCCTGCCTATTCCCTGGCCCTGGGCACGTGGAAAGCTCCTGCATGGCCAGCAGGCTTCCTCACCATGAGGGCAGAAGGTCTGCACCCCAGGCAGCTGGAGAATCCCTGTCCGGCCATGAAGGGAGAACCCCCACAGGATGCCAGAGACCAGCAAGTGCTGCCCCACAGACCTCCCATTCCTGCTCCCTAGACCTGGGGTGACCAGGGAGCCCGGTGGGGTCCCAGAGTCACCCTGCACCCTTGGGTGCCCTCCTCTCCCCACCACCAGGGTTGTCATAGCAGCCTGCAGGGTGGGGGTGGCTGGCACCGGTGTCTCACCCACCACCTGTGACGCAGGCAGCCCCAGGCAGGCGGACGGGCAGGCAGGGAGTTATTTTAGACACTGTCCCATCTGGACGCTTCCAGAGCCAAAGAGGAGGGGTTTGACTGCCATTCCCACACCGTACTGCCAGCAGCTGTTATTTAAGGAGGGCCAAAGGCCAGATAGGCTCCTGACAGGACATACAGCCCCAAGCCCCCATGCTACACTCCCCACCCCGAGCACACCATTCCCTTGGCAAATCTTCCTCCCAGCCCTGCATCCTGATGCTGTTGCATCTCCAAGAGCCCCCAAGAAGCACACCACAGTGAGTGGTACCCGGCCAGGCAGTGCCATCAAAAACCGTTTGCTGGCCCATGTGAAGCTTCAGGGACACATTAGATGTGGAAGACCCTGATCTGTAGTGGAAGGTTGGAACGAGATCATCTTTAACATCCCTTCCAAACCAAACCATCCTGGGATTCTACGATTCCTCCCTCATCACCTCCTGGGGAATACTGCCCCTTTCACTGTCACCAAAACCCAAGGGCTCAGTGCCATGTGGATCCCACCACTGCCATTTCAACAGCAGGACTGCATTTCTCTGTTGGAAAGCTGACATCCTCCCCACATCTCCTCCTCCAGATGACTCGAGGAGCTACAGGCATCCTCACCAAGGATCCCCACAGGCCAGTGCTTGCTGCTGTGGCCACACCGCACGTGCTCCTTCCCAGGCAGCACCCAAAGCCCCCCTACCCCCAAGGCACTCACTAGTGGTGCTTCCCGACATCTGGATGATGCATTTCGATTCCCGGCTCATCTCCCGGGAGTTGAAGGGCCGGACGCGCACTGCCACCTTCACTGACGCTCCCGCCATCGCGCTGGCCAGAGGTGGGTCCTGCTAGTGAGGAGCAGTGGCTGTCCTGCAAGAGGGAAGAAAAGTGCATTAGGAAAGCTTGCATTCCAATCCACACCTTGTGGTTGTGCAGGAGGAATGGAAAGCCTGTGCAAGGAAACTACCTGGGAACACTGTTTTGCCTCTGCCTGAAAGATGACAATTTGTTTCATACCGTGGTCCGCCCTCTTTTTACCTCTCCCTTCTCCCTGTTTTATCTCAGGTCAGGACCCCCAGCTCAGTCCAAGGAGACATCCTTGCCCTTAACCCAGAGCAGCACCGGAGCCTTCATCACGCTGCAGCATCACTTGGTGAGCACCCACAGCAGTGGACAGAGCCTTGTAGGCACTGTCAGCATCAGCATAACCCCAAGGAGCAGCTTTTCCATGCTGGGGTGCCAGTGGCACTGAGCAGGCCCCTGCCCATTACCCAAGCCTCCTGCCTCCACTCCAAGCCCAGCAAAGCAGGCACTGGGCTGCAGGACGGAGTGGAGCGGAGAGGAAGGCGATGGCATTCCACTGGGAAAGGAGGCGGCTGTTGAACGCAGTCACTGGCATGTGCCTCCCTCCCATTCAGCTCCCACAAAGCAGATGTACAGTATCAGCAGCAGCAGCCCTTCCTGGGAAGCCAGTGGCCATTGCACTCAGCTGAAGCTCCCAGTTTACGATCATTTTTCCAGTCCTTTCGCTAAAAAATTATTAATCACAAATCTCGCAAGACAGAACAAACCCCTCCCTCACCAACATCTCCCAGAGCAGTTGCCCATCCCAGCGCTGATGCCCAGGTGCTCTGCAGCCCATTCTCACCTTCCCTGAGCTGCTGTTAAGCCTCATAAGCATTGGCCAGAAAATTATATTGGGATCCTTCCTCTAATTGCTGCACCCTTTGGGATCCTTTTGGACCTGACAAAATCCATTCCTGCCTTCTAACGTCTATCCCTTTTCCTGCCTTTCCCAGCTCCCTGACTCCCCATGCTGAGCCTGCGGGTGAAAATGGAGTGCAAGACCCCTCAGAAAATGGGCAGGAACTGCTCCTCTGGCACCCCACCTGCAAGGGTGTCCTTGAATTCCCTAGCGCTTTTCAAGCCTGGGTTTTGCCAGCAGAATACTTGCTCCAAGAGGAAGGAGATCAGGGAGGAATGAGATCGTTAGCGAGCACCGGCACAGCTCTGGTTACATGGGCCGTGACCAAGAGGAAGTGGAGAAGTAAGGACAGATCTCGAACGTGAGATGTGTTTTCCCATAGTGGAAATGAAAAATTCAGGAGAATTGGTGGAAAAAAGGGAGGGAAAGGGAAGAAAAAACCAAATCCACAGAATAGAAAGTATCCCAAGAGAAGGTGATGGCTTTAAAACTACCTGAGGTTTGACAGCTATGGTTTGATTTCCAAGGGGGTGAGAGGAAACCATAGGCACAGTGGAAAAATTTGCAGCAAGAAAGTGTTACAAGCTTGGGACTGCCTTTCAGAAACCCTTTGCCTATTTTAAAAGTGAGCTGGCATGTCCAACAGCATCCGGAGGACAAAGCTTCTTCTGTTGGAGTTCCCAAACCCTCCTCTTATCTTCCCGCTGGGACAGCTCTGGAGCTCCCACTGTGCTCAGCCAGTGATCACACCCATAAATTCCAGAGTTCGAGCATTTGGTCTCAGGCTTTCTTGAGCTTGGATTATTTTAAGCAGGTGTTTAACAGCACCCTTGAGTCCCTAAGCCAGCAAGTGGGCTGCTGCCTGACAGCGGCCTCTGCCTCCCCACTCAGATGGGGGAAAGGAAAAATTAAACAGAAGTGCTTGCCAAAGGGGAATGAAAAAGTTGTTTTTCCCATGAAACGACTGGATATATTCCCATGTGGAAGGGCTGCGTCTTCACGAGGCCATCACGAGCTGCTCCACCCTGTGGCACCACTCAAGGACAATGGATTCATTCCTGGGCTAAATCCCATCCGCACCTGACAACTGCCCATGTCAGACATTTCCCTCTCCTCCCAAGGCAAGGCAGCTCCCTTCCCCCAGCCCTGCAGCCTCTCCAGCTACCAGGGCTCTGAACAGGTGGGTCAGGTCCCTGGACTCCTGCCTCCAGTATAGCCACCAGGACAGCACGCCCATCAGAGAGCCCACCAGCCCCAGGACTGTCTGCTGCCTGCCACGGGCCACCTCAGCCCCTGCCCTTATTCCCTCCCACCCCTGTGCCATTCCCAGCTGCTCCAGCCCTATCACTTCCCATGAAGAAGCTCTGGTTTGTCCTTTGAACCACTTTTCCATGTGCCTCACCCTGCTGTGTACCTTCCATTGGTGCTGCTTTCCTTTCTTTGCCTTCTACTGCCCGGTCAGCCCCACACCCCGTACCCCCACCGCTGCTGGGCATGAGGAAACCCCCTCCTCACCAGCAGGACCTTTTCTCTCTCCCTGCCATCCACAGGCCACATCCCAGCATGTTCCCATCTGGCTCTCCTCGTCCAGCAGTGTGAGCTCCTCTCCTGGCCAGTATTCCCTGCTGCAGAGCCCTAGCTCCATTTTCTGCTCCATCCGTTTCCTTCAGCTTCCTTGGCTGGCAATGCACTGCTTCCCTGTTCTCCTCTGCAGCTCTCCAATTCCATCCCTGCCACGGCAGCACAAGGACCCCGGGCAACATCGTGTGCCCTTGGGGACCACCAGCAGATACTGACCCAGCTGCTTCTCACCCTCCTTTCCCTCCTCTGACTCACTTCCCTGGCTCAGCCGCAGGGAGGAATTCAGCCTGCACCCACTTAACACAGGAGCATCGTGAGCCACGGCATCACTGGTCATGGGCACTCAGCATCCTGCAAAGAGAGGGGCCAGGCTGCAGCGGGCAGGGCCAGGGGCAGGGCCAGGCAGTCCCCCCAGCCTGTGGGCAGCTCGAGCCCAGCCAGCTCACTCTGCCTGGGGACAGCGAGAGCAGCCACCGCCTGCTTAATCCGCTGCCATCGAGAGAAATTCAATAAGCCACGACGAGCCTTGTGCTGGGAGCGGGCCAGCACTGGAGCCCTGCTCTCTGTTCCCTCCCTGCTGCCTCCCAGGGCTACCCCACACGCAAGGGAGGTTGCAAAGAGGAATGGCAAAGGGAGTCCCTGGGGCCAGGGAGCACATCTGGACCGGTCCCCGAATTCTGCAGGGCATCTCTTCCCCCACTTCCCGTGCAGCCTGCTGGCTCTGCCCATCCCTGTGACACACTGGTCACCTCTAGTGAGGAGCAAAAGGCCTAGAGAGCCATGATTAACTGGATCAGCTAAGATTAATTGGGCAGAGATTAACTAATGAAACCTCTCTTAAGTCCAAGGGCTACCAACTGGCAGCATCTCCTGCTGAGAGGTGACCAATGGGACAGGGAGCATTGTCCCCAAGTGCCACCAAAAAGCAAGCTCTTCCCCAAAGGATGCTAAGGAACCTGCTATGCTGCTGGTCCCACAGCTCCAGCAGATGATGAGCTGCGTGTGCCCAGGGAAATCCAAGGTGAGTTTCCCTTTGTCTTCAAGCATCCAACCCCACATCACCTCAGCGGCGAGGGTGGACGCCCTGTCTGGCTGCATCAGTGTGTTCTCAGCAGCTGCCAGGCTTTGTTGTGGCGAGCCCTTCCCCTGCACCCTTTGTTGGGGCCCCCCAGCTGTGACTGGGACCACGAGACTCTGTCCTGCCTCTCGGGCAGCAGGGAACATGCTGCTGGATGACACGGCACCATCAATGCCTGCCAGCCAAGCTCCTCACCCACCTCCCACCCCACACAGGACAAGGGGCCATGACAGTGCAGTTTTCTCCAGAGCAGCACCTGCAGGCAGGGAAGCAGCTCAGAGGACAGCCCAGGACAAGGGCGAGCGTGCCCCATGCTCAGATGAAATCCAGCCCCTGCTTCCCCTGAGCCGTCACAAGCACCCTGCCCCGTGCCTCCTCACCTCCTGCCCACCTCAGTGGGAGACACAGCTGCAGGGCAGAGTCTGCAGCTCCCTGAGAATTTCCATGCAGATTCAGATTGCAGGTAGCAAATGTAAGGACATGGATGAGGGGTTCTGCTCCCCATCTCTGCCGCAAAGTAACCCCACCTCCCATCCCTGCTCCCTCTATCCTCTCTTCCAGACACTCAAACCCAAAGCAGGGAAAAGCTGCACAGAAAAGGCAGTGAGCTCCGGTGGGTGCCCAGCATTGCTGGGCACGGAGAAGTGTAGCCGGGGGGGGTGGACAACAGATTCCCACACGACCCAGGGCTTGAGAGGCTGCAGCTCTTGCCACATGCAGGAAGGCAGAGGGTGGTGGCAGCATCTTTGCCAGCGCCAGCTGCCACCTCCCAGACAAAATGGAGGTCAGCAGCAGCGTGCCGAGATGGCAGAGCCACCACACCCCTGGCCATACCCAGGGGAGGGGAGGGTCTGCTGCCTCCCTGCCCCCCCCAGTGCCACAGAGGCCACCTGCATGCGGCTGCTCTGGGTGCTGGGGCATGGAAGGGTGCCTGGCTGTGGGGTGGTAGGGGAGATGCTCGGCTGGTTCCTTGTCCTCCCTGAGCCCTGATGCTGGCACATGGGACCCGAAGAGGCAGGAGACTGGCTCACACGGGGTCTGCAGGATCTAGGGGAAGGGTCACTGCCCTGTGAGGGAAGAGGGGGAGGAGGAGGAGGAAGAGGAGGAGAAAGAAGCAGAGGAGTGAGACAATAGGGCAGGTGCAGGGCTGCTCCCTGGGAACCTGGATGACCAAGCATGGTGCCTCTGCACTAGCCCTGCACCCTGGGACCTGCCCCTTCAACAGCCAGCAGCCACTGCACCGGCCCGCAATGACATGGCGGCCCTTGCCCAGCCACTCCACAGTGCAAGGTCAACGGCAGCTGCTCGTCCTTGGGGGCCAAGAAGAGTCTTAGCATCGCCGCACCTTTGCCAGCTACCCGCGGCGAGAGCCCCAGGTGGGGCATCCACCACTCCCTCCACCGCTGCTGTCGTTAACTCTGAAGCATTATGATGATGACGCAAGATGGCTCAGCTGCATAACCAGAGCCATCTGCCCCCGAGGGAAGAGCGGAGGTGGCTCTGGGGTGACAAGGGGTTCCTGTGCCCCCCGCCATGGGGGATCGCATCCTCCCCCTTCGCACCCTGGCTGGGGCCGGGGCGGCAGAGGCGTCTCCTCGTCCGCGGGCAGGCCCCCCCCTCCCCGGCTGGATCCTTCTGGAAGATGCGGCGGCACCCGGCGGTCACCGCGCTGGGGACCCGAGGGCAGTTTTCCCCCCCCCACAACTCTGAGCATCGGGGG
>VZRR01012269.1:66088-85096 GCA_013398015.1 Oreocharis arfaki
AACGGGCACCGGCTCGGTACCCGGTACCCCGGTACCCCGGTACCCCGGTACCCCGGTACCCCGGTCCGTACAGCGCTGCCCCCGTTCCCCGGCGCAGTCAGTTCACTCCCCGTTCCCGCGGCCCCCGCCAGGGCTTCCTGTGCCCCCGGCACCGGCGCCGTCAGTTCGCTCCTCCGTCCGCCGAGCCCCCGCCTGCCGCCCGGGGCACGGCCGCTCCTGCCCATCTGCGCCTGGGATTCAGAGCCAGCGCAGAAAGCGGATTATTGCTTCGCTGCCAGCTGTTTCCAGCAGCACGGCCACCCCTAGCCCCACGGCAGCCCCGAGAACACACGTCCCCGCCCCGCCCCAGCCATGCCCCAAATCTCACTAGAGGACAGGCAGCTGGGAGATCTTCACCCTATATGTCGTCATCCCTGTGGCGGGATGATGGCTGGGCAGAAGTCCCCAGGCTGACTGTGGCTTCCATCATCCATGTCAGAGCGAACACATCTGCCCCCAGCTCCCGTCAGTGACAGCCATCCAGCTGCTGGGCAGGTGTGCTCTCACCTGGCACTGTTGCCGGCCCCATGTCTCTGTCCCATGTGTCTTCAGCAGCGGCCACCGGTGCCAGCTCTGCCAGGTGGGAATTCTCACCCCTATGCTGTCATCCCTAGCCAAAGCTCTGCTCACTGAGAGGCGCCTCTGGACAGGGACCCACTCACGGATCTGCTAAAGCTGGCAGCGGGCAGCCAGCTCATTGTTTTCATTTCAGGGTATGGCTGGCAGAGAATGTGCCAGAGGATGGGCACGATGCAATGTGCTGTGGGTACACATGGCAGGTCACATGGGCCTGTGGCGTCGTCAGGATGCACTGGGATGCTCGTGATCCAGGCTGAGCCTGCAGCCACAGCTCACCATGGCAGGGACTACGTCTATGTCCCAGTCCATAGCTCTGCCCTGGAGCACATTGGTCCACTGGCCAGCCTCCTTCAGGCTGTCACCCAGACAGACATCCCTCTGCAAGGCAGGTCCCTGGTCACGGAGCCCTGGGCAACAGGAGCTTTGTGCTGCAGGAGGAGCTGTGACCATGGCAGCTGTGTCACACCAGCACAGCCATCCCGTGGCACAGGATCTAGGTGCTCAGAGCAGGAATCCCACCTGCTGAGATACTGTTGAGAAACATTAGCCGTGGTGTTGTGGGGGCCATGGGGGCTGCCTGGGTGCTTGGGAGTCCCAGAGGCTGGTGTACCTGGGGAGCGATGCCCTGAGCACTAGCAAGGGGGCACCCCCCAAAATGAGGGGCCCAAGACAGCAGGGATAGCACTGGTGACACATTAACCAGACAGAGGAGGCAACCAGGGGTAGAGTCCAGACTGATAGGGGGGAGCACTGAATTCTGGGTCAAGGTTCATGGGAACACTGGACACTGCCGGCACAGGATACTCTGTGCTGCAATGCTGGCTGCTGCTCAGGCAGCTTCCACTCTTCTCTGGGCTCAGCTCCTGAGGACAGCACGTCGTGCCATGGCCACCAGCCTGCTCCGCGTTCCCCCACCCCAGGAATTGCTCCGGCCCCTGGCCGTGCCAGAGAGGCTGCTGCTTGGGCCAGGGCCCAGCAATGTGCCCTCCCGCATCCAGGCTGCGGGTGGTCGGCAGCTCCTGGGCCACATGCACCCTGAAGTGCTGCAGGTGAGCTGCCCCAGCCCAGCTTTCCTTCTCTCCCTTCCTCTTCCTCACCCCCAGGAGGGGCTGGAACAGCTCTGCTGGGGCAAGAGAAGCAATAGCAATGCTGGCCCGCTGCTGCAGGTGATGGATGAAATCAAGGCAGGCATCCAGTATGCCTTCCAGACGCAGAACCGGCTGACCCTGGCCATCAGCGGCAGTGGCCACTGTGCCATGGAGGCCGCCCTCTTCAACCTGCTTGAGCCTGGCGACACTGTGCTGGTGGCCATCAACGGCATCTGGGGACAACGTGCCGCCGATATCGCCGGGAGGCTGGGTATGGCAGATGGCATGGCTGGGCTGAGGGGACTGGGCTTGAAGGCAGGAAGCCCTGGTTTGCTGTCCCAGTCCTGGCAGTGCTCAGTGACATGGCTTAGATAGCCAGAGAGCACTCTGCTAGAGAGCACTCCAGGTTTCTTCCAAGAGCGATGTCCCTCCATTTATGGTGCTTTATGGCTTTTTCACTGGGCAAATCTGCAGGAGGCCAGACCCTGGCAGGTGGCTCTGCTCCTGGTTCTTGCATGACCAATTGCCCCATGGAGCAGGAGCCTGCCCACTAGGAGGCATGCCCAAATCTCACTCTCCTCTGCCCAAATTCCTCCCAGGAGCCAATGTCTCTGAGCTGCTGAAGCCCCCGGGCAAGTACTTCACTCCACAAGACATTGAGCAGGTGAGTGCTGGCCACTAAGCAGAGGGCACAAGCTGACCTCCAGTGTGGTCACCTTCCCTCTGTGTCATGCAGGGCCTTGTGGAGCACAAACCTTTGGTGCTCTTCATCACCCACGGCGAGTCCTCCTCGGGAGTGCTGCAGCCACTGGAGGGGCTGGGCAAGCTGTGCCACCGGTCAGTGCTTGGCGGGCACGCGCAGGGCCTGAGGGCACCCCAGGGTCACCACTGGGAATTTGGGCCTGGGGATTTATACGTGCTGGGCTTTTCTCTGGCTCTGTTGTGCTTGGAAGCAGTTGGTGCCAGTGAGACGTGCAGCCCCTGTGGGGACCAGGGCTGTAGGCAGAGGCGTGGCAGGAGGAGGTGGCAGGAGCACCAGGCTGAGCTCTGTTCTCCCACAGGCATGGCTGCCTGCTGCTTGTGGACGCAGTGGCATCGCTTGGGGGAGCCCCCATCTTCATGGACCAGCAGGGTAAGAGCCACAGTGCCATCATGGCCAACCAGGGGACTAAGGGGCTCATGCCTGGGACAGGGAGAGAGAGCAATGGGATCAGCCCCTCCGCCTGCATTTTGGCTAGCAGCACTAGAAACTGGTCCAGCTGCAGCCAGAAAGCCTGTTCCCCTTGGGGGACCATCAGCAGTGCCAGAGGCCCTCTCAAAGCAGCCTGAACACAAATACGACCTGCAGTGTGTGCCCTCCTTGTGCTTCCCACCCATCACCTGCAGCTAGGCTGGAGGGCTCAGCATGTTCCTGCTGGGAGCCTCTGATTCTTACGAAGTTGTCTTCCCTCTTGGGCAGAGATCGATGTCCTGTACTCGGGGTCCCAGAAAGTCCTCAATGCACCCCCTGGCAGTGCCCCCATCTCATTCAGTGAGCGAGCCAGGTAAGAGCAGCCCAGCCTCACTAGGGTGGGAGGCAATGGGGCTGGGGGAGGCTGTTGCCTCTCTCCTTTGCCAGCCACCTGCTTCAGTCCCGCTCTGTGGAGAGCATGCCCAGCAGCAGTGCTGTGAGGGTAGAGCCCATCCCATCTCTGGGCAGTGATGGGGAGCTGGAGGCAATCTCTGCACTCACTTTAGGGGAGTCCTCCCTCCCTCAGGGCTGATCCCACCTTGGAGCTGGTGGGGTCAAGGTCCCACCTCTCTCCAGTACTCTGTTTCACCAGGGAGAAGCTGCTGAGGAGGAAGACGAAGCCCCCATCCCTCTATCTGGACATGGGCTGGTTGGCAAACTACTGGGGCTGTGACGGGGAGCCACGGAGGTGAGAGCAGGCTCTCTTGTTACAGACGGCTGCAACCGCTCTCCACCCAGCCTTTGTCCTGGCTCGGGGGCTGCCTGCCCTTCAGGGCTGGGGGCCTGCCTCTCATCACCCTGGCTGCTGGTCACAACTCTCTGCACTGGGTGATGAGGAGGAAGGATGCTGTGCCTCGGTTTCCCCAACCACGAGCAAGGGGCTGCTGTGCTGCAGCCAAGCTGAACCCCTCCGGGTGCCCCTTGAATTTCACAGGTACCACCACACGGCACCCATCAACAGCTTCTTCAGCCTGCGGGAAGGCCTGGCCATGCTGGCAGAACTGGTTAGTGGCACCAGACAAGCAGGGGAGCACCAGCAGTGCCCATGGGGCTTGGAGGAGCGGTGGGTGCCAGGAGATGCCTGTCAGCAGCGGAGACCTTCTCTCTCCTCTCTGCCCACAGGGTCTGGAGAGATCTTGGGAGCGACACCAGGCCAACTGCACCCAACTGTGCCAGGGGCTGCTTGACCTGGGGCTTGAGCTCTTTGTGGAGGAGGAGGTGGGTGCAGGGCAAGCCCACCACCACCACCACCACAAAGGAGGGGCAGCACGGGGACACAGCCCTGTGCAGCTGGAGATGCGCCTGGGCAGCTTTTGATGCCAGAGAAAAAACTCCCCCCTCAGTGATGCTCTCTCCTGGCTGTGTGCTGGGGTCACCAGGGGCCATGGGATTGAACCCAGTTTCTCTCCTCCTCAGGCGGCCAGACTCCCCACCATCACCACTGTCAGGGTGCCTGAGGGCTACGACTGGAAGGACATCACGGCCTTTCTGATGGACAACCATGGCATGGAGATCGCTGGGGGCCTGGGCCCCACAGTGGGCAAGGTGAGCAGAGTCATCCCCTCCTGCTGCCCATGGCTGGGCACCGAACCCCATATTCCCTGCCACTCTCTGGCTGCTGACAGCGAGTGTGGCTGGCTGTGTCGCATTGCCCAGAGCAACGCATAGCAGCACAGCCACACACAATCACCACCTCATTGAATAACCACGCACGTAATTAGCGGGGTGACACCTCTTTATAGGAACGGCTGTGTTAAAATACGAGCAAGGCAGCTGTGCACAGCCACTCGTGCCTGGCTACATGTCCCCCGCTCCGCACGGGACTGCCGAGGCACAGAGGCAAAGGTAGGTCCTGCAGGGAGACGCTCACCCTTCTCCTCTCAGGTGCTGCGCATCGGCCTCATGGGCTGCAACTCAACCAGTGCAAACGTGGACCGAGTGCTTCGAGCCCTGGGAGATGCCCTGAACCGCTGCCACCGCAGCAGGCTGTGAGCACCCCTGCCAGGGGTGGGGGGAAGGCTGGGGAAGGCGGCCTGGCACTGCCCTGCACACCTGGCTGCAGACAGCTGGCAGCAAGGGGACTCCACTGCCTCCCTGGGATGCTGGCAGGGAGACACGGCAACATCCGGCAAGCCAAGCCACAGTGGAAAGAAGCTGGGATAGCAGGGGACATGAAGGAGAGGGCTGTGCTCAGCAGATGTGAGACAAGGCTCAAAACCTCTTCTCCCATCACCCCCATGGCCTGGCCCCTCAGGTCTTTCCCTTCCCCTGGCCCCAGGGCACTGTGACCCCCAGCAAGCTGATGGAGGGCTGGATGCAGGAGCTGACCATAGGTCCCTTCCCCTCCCATCACCAACAACCTCAGCCTTCCCCACCCTGCAGTGCAGACTGCCAGCCATCCCCCTCCAGGTTCTGTACCATGGCATGAAGCTCCCAGTGCCCAGGTCCACCAGGGCAGCCAAGAGGCTGTGTATGCCCCCAGCTGCAGCAGATGTGCTCACTCCCCCATACCTCCTTTCCTCAATAAAATGATGCAGCAGCACGCTGCCCCCTGGCCCTGTAGCTCTCCTTGCACCCCCCAGAGTTTCAAGACACCCCAAAATGGGGCGGCAGCAGGGTCCCACTCAGCTCTGCTGAGGGATTTCTTGGCGGATCTTGGAGAGGAGCTGGGACACTGCTGAGCGGCGTGCACTGTCCTGGATCCGGTACACCTGAAACTAAAGGCAGGTTGGAAGTGAGGGGAGAGGGCTCCCCACTCTGCTTGAGCTCCATGCCCCAGCACTGCCAGCCTCCCACAGCCCCCATAGCATGCCAGAGGGCTCCGTGGGGCCAATTCCAGCACATCCCAAACTTCCCAGCCCGGGCGGCGTCTGCTGCTGCCTCATGAGATCAGCTGAAGGGCTGGGGTTACCTGGCTGAGCAGCAGGTCAAAGTAGGCTGTGTCCCAGTAGGACCCATCCTCGGTGGGGAGCTGCAGGAGGGCTCGGGTATCAGGGTCTGCCTGCCAGCTGCCACTGCACGCATGGAGGCCAAAATGGAAGCGGAGGAAGCGTTGGGGGTCCCAGGCAAAGCTCTCAACCATCTGGTAGAGGGAGGCAAGGTCTGGGGACGCTCCTTGGAAGAGGTTTTCCTCTGGGTTCAGGAAGTGGGGCAGGTGCTGGGTGGCTAGGCAGCGGAGAAGGATCACCAAGAGCCTGTAGACAGAGCCTTCCACGTCCCGCCAGTCCTCCGGGGAGGGGAAGAGCTCTGTGCTCCACAGCAACACCATCTGTGAGGAGGGAGAGAAGAGCACAGGATCAGGCACAAGGCCTGATCACAGGAAGGCTATCCCTCCACAGCCTGCAGGTCACCATGTAATGACCTGTGGGGCTGAATCCATGAGGGCTGGAGCAGGTGGTACTTTTCTGAAGGTCCGATGCATACATGTGCCCTTTTTCACTAAAAAAACCTCACAACCACCACCCCCCAAACCATCAAAGAATGCAACACAAAGCAAAGTACACAGGACTTGGGTTACTTGGAGCTGGAGACATTCTGTAAGCAGAAAACATCCTTGCACCCTTCTTGACCCCTGGCTTGGAGAGCCATCAAAAGGCAGGGCACACCTGGATTGTGCCACCAGGTGATGTCCCCAGCATGGGGACAGTTGGCATGGCTCCAGAGTGTTGAAAACAGGTTGGGTGGGGAGAGGCGGCTTTTTGTCAGCCACCCTCAGCCCTGTACAGGCACGTCCCAGCACACCAGGGCACGGGGCAGCCCACAGCATGGCAGCACAGGGATGCCATCCCCAGCAGACACAGGCAGCCTGGGCCAGGGGATGATGCCCTGCACACCAGCACAGAGCCTCAGCTCTGAACACACAAAGTGTCTCCGGTTGAGGGATGCTAGTTCAATCCAAGGAAGAAGCATCAAAGCCCTCTAACCATGGCTGGCAGCAGCACACATCCCTTCCAGACACAGCCACGGGCTGGTACACCCCAAAGCACTGCAGGCACCTGCCCTGGTTGTTTGGGTTCTTCTGCAGGGGAGCAACCTTGGCTCTGCTTGCCCAGAGAGCCACGGTCCCAACCAGCAGAACCAACCTACCTTCAGGTGGTTGAAAGTGAGACTGGCTTTCCCAGCCTCCCCTCCCCAGTCCTGGTCACGGAGCTGGTCAAGCAGGCGAAGGCTGTCCAGACGGGGTCCCTTCAGGGTGTCCACTGCTCGGAGCAGCTTCAGGATGGGAAGGTGAGTGGAGGATCTGGAGGAAGAGAGTGAGGTCTGGTGGGAGGGGAGATGAAGACCTGCATCCTCCCAGGATGGGGAAGGTATGCCTGCAGTGACTTGGTGTGTGGGGGGATTCCCCCATGCCACACATGTGGTCCCAGTCATGCAGCATCTTGGATCCACCTCCTGCACTTGCCTCTGGCAGAGCAGAACTTGCGAGGCATGGAGTGAGATGGGAACACTGCTGAGCAGCTCCTGCCTTCCCAGGAGGAACAAGAGTGGGGCGAAGTGGGGTTGTGCTCCCCTATGTGTAGTGAGGAGGGCTGCAGGCTGCCCCAGAGGGGAGGCTGGGTTGGTCCCCAATGAGGGATCGAGCATCCAGCTGGACCACCTTGTTCCCAAAATAAATATGGACAGGTCCAGCTGGCTGCTCAACCCCTCCATGGGGCCAGGTGGTTGTGCTGGCACGCGAGTTATACGCCAGCGCAGCTCCATTCCTCCCTGCAGCCCACCCTGGGAGCCACCTCATCACCCTGCTGCTGCCAGGTGCCCAGGCTTGTCTCTGAAGCTCAAGCAGGGGTCTGAGAGCTGCCACCCTCCACACAGCCAGGGTTCAGCTCCTGTGAATAATTTCAGGGGGCTTCTTCAGTTGCATTCCCCCTCTTTCCCTGAGCTGTCTGAAACTCGGCTGAGCTTTCTTTCCCCAGCACAGGGAAGAGGTTTTGGGCATCATGAGTGGGTGACTTCGACCCCTGCTGACATGTCCCCGCCCTTTCCCAACCTCTTTTTGCCTACACCTGGCAGTGCTGCCAGCCAGGTGGGATCCCTGGAACAGGACCACTCCACTCTGCATGCAGCCAAGCCTCTCACCTCCAGCAGTGGGGAGAGGCAGGGACAAAGTGGGCCTCTTCTGTGGCCTTCCTGAGGCTGCCTTCAGGGAAGCCCCTGTTGCTCTGCCGCCCCTGGAGCTGGAGCGGCTCTTGCTGCCTCCTCACCACAGGAACAATGTCAAAGCGAATGGTCTTCCAGCTGCCTCGGATCAGCAGGGAGAGCTCCATGGCATCTTCCCGCAGATTTTCAGCACTGATGTCACCTAGATGCAGAGAGTTTGGCGGCAGTGAGGAAGTTAGCGCAGCCGGTCCCGCAGGCTGAACCAGGTATGTGCTGCAGCGCCTGTGGCCACGTCCCACCCCACTCCACTCATCCCTTTCCAGTGCTGCAGTTTGGTTGCAGTTCCCTGGCTAAAACCCCTCTCCCAACCAGGCTGGGGTGGTTTTACAGGAAGAAGTGTTGCGGGGCTCAAGGTCAGGCACAGCAGGGAGTCTCAAGCAACCAAACGGAGCTGTGATGGCTGAACAGTGCCAAGAAAAGCAATGCAGTCCAAGAAAAATGGATCAGGGAAGGTCCATTGCTTTGCGGGGGTGGAGGATGATGAAGGTCACTGGCTTAGCCACGGAGGAAGGAGGGGATGGTGGACTTGCTGGGACTGGGTTAAGAGACTTTCAGACCCACTGGTCCTCTTGCATCACCCTTTCACCCTCGTTGAGCTTTACTTCAAGAAGCAAAAATGAAAGAAGAAGCTGATGGAACTGCTATGGGCGTTTCCCAGGGTCCCTTCCCACCATGTCTTTTCCAAGGACACTGCTGCCAGCTGGGGTCCATGTGTTCACAGGGTCAGACTCATGCCCCAGGGTCCTGGTCCAGCTCTGATGCACTCCCAGGTCACTCTCCAAACAGCCTCCTCCAGGGAACAGGGGGCACTTGGAGACTGAGAGGTGATGGGGAGAACGTGGTTAGGGTAAACCAAGCACATCAAGTCCTTGAGTAAACCCTACGTGGGGACTAACAGCAGGACTGGGTGAACCCTGCAGGGACCAAGAAGGGTGCCATCAGCCCCAGGTGAAGATGCCTGAGGATGACTCTGATGCCATGGGATGGCAGGGAATAGTTTGCATCTCCCCTTCCTCAGTTGAGGGCAAAGCCTATCCCAGCACACAGCAAGGTTCTTGCTCACCTGCTCCTGCAGGTTTTGGGTGGGCCACATGCCCAGGAACATATGTCCCAGCATGTCTGCGCAGGGATCACTGCCAGGCTGGGAAGCTGGGCTTCCCGGCAGTACTGGAGGCAGCGCCTGGCTGGGAAGCACCCTGCCAGTGTACGCACCTGGCTGAAGCAGGAAGAGGCGTTGGCAGTGCACGATGGCTGAAACAAGGAGCTCTTTCAGGTGCTGGAGGATTTTGCCTGGAACCAGGCATCCCGCACCACCTCCGTGCTCCATCACATCCACAACATCAGTCCAGTCCTCCAAATCGGTCCCTGGAGAGCACACTTCCAGATAGCAGGTGTTCGGGTCTGAAGGGTGCCTGGCTGGGGTGTCCTTGGTCTGGCACGCCAGCACGTGCAGGGTGTCGCCGTCAACGCGCAGGGGCATCTCGAGAGTGACAGCATCCTCAGAGGCACAGAGAGCGAACTCAAAGGCTTCCAGGTTCCTGGCGTAGTCCACGAGGAAGCGGGGTTCCCTGGCATGGACACTCTCCAACAGGGTGAGCAGGATGTCCTCAGCCCGCTGGAAATGCTCCATTCGCTGCCTCTCGCGGGACACGATCACCTCAAGGTAGCTGTGCCAGAGGGAAGTGTTGGCTTCCATGGCAGCTCTGCTGATACCTTACGAGCAGGAGTAAAGGTGCGTGGGCAGGGAGGGCAGGGCTGGGTGCCGGCGTGGGGCGGGCGGACGGAAGCATAGCCGGGCGTTGACGAGCACCAGCGCCGGGTGACTCCCAGGGAGAGGTACAGGGCGAACCCAGGGCGGGGGCTTGAGTCACACCGTGGCCCCTCTTCCGGCACTCCAGAAGGGTGACAGCGAGTGCTCGGTTGGTGGGTCACACCAGGGGCACGCTGTGCTCTCCCACACCTCTCTTGGCACAGGGACTCCGTGCCGGCAGCACCCTCTGACAGTCAGTGCCAGGTGAAGGCGACCCGCTGTCCTCGCTCCCCGGCCCAGCTCAGCTCTTCCAGCTCGGCTGCTCCCAGCCCGGGCGGCACCCGCGGGAGCTGGGCAGGTTCGTGCTGGAGCTGGGCCGTACTGCGGGGCTGTGGAAGGGCTGCACGACCCTGAGCCTGCCTTGCCGGTGCCCAGAGCAGCCCTGCAGGCCCAGTGCAACTCTGCCAACACCAGGCTCGGGCTCTATCGGGCTCCAGCGTTCCAGGTGCGGCAGGCCCCGGCGCCTCTCTGTACGAGCGAGCCGGCCCCGCTGCGCAGTGGGCCCCGCCCGGGGCGCGGTTTCCTGCCGGGCTGCGGGAGGATCGAGCCGGGAGGACGCACAAAGAGGGGCTTTCGACCCCAAACCCGGCGGGGAGAGGGGTCCGGGAGCGGCGGGGCCGGTCCGTGCGGTGCCTCGGCCCAGCCGCTGCCAGGGGGCGCAGGAGCTGCCGGCCCCCGCCCCCCGGCCGCGGGTTGGGGTTCGGGGCATCCCGCCATCCCGAGCTGCTTGCCCTCGTACCCTCAGACCTGCCCTCGCTTCTCCCCGTCTCCCACAAATCCCGGAATGGGTGTCTCCGGACACGTTTTCTTTTTGAATGCCGTCGCGTTCCAGAGGTACAGCTCCCGAGCTTCGCAGGCCTGGAGCCGGAGCTCAGTGGTTGTGGCTGGAAGGCTGGGCTCTCACAGCACGACAGTGTGGTTCAGCCCTAAGGTTTCAGGCTTTCCTGTAAACTGATTCTGCCATTGGTCGGAGCAGGGAAGGGAATGGGGAAGCGGGGGAGGCTCCGTGGCAGCAGGGGTCCGTGTGGTAAGGGGGCCCCAGATGAGCATGGGGACAGCTTCTGAGGAAGGGAGGGACAGTGCCCTGGCGCTCATGGCTGGTCCTCCCACCTCGTTCGGATCACGCTTACCTTTTTAAACAGCCCAGATTCTGCATCTCCCCAGGGTTATTTCCAGTTCATTCTTGTGCCTCCTTCAGTTCCTCGTGGCTGAGGAGATGCCCTACAGGTCAGAGTCTGTCCCTCGTGGTCATCTGTCCTTCTGCCAGCCGACTGAAGGAGCTCTGCTTTCCAAGGGTCAGAGCTTCCACCTGCAGAGCATCCTTGAGTGCCTGCAGTTCGAGTCATTAAGCCTGCACTGGGCTTCTCACTACCAGGAGGCTGCAAGTGCTTGGGGCTGGGGAGTCTCAGCCAGATTTTAAACCCCTGACAGTGGGTGATGGGCTCTGCATCTCCGTATCTGTGCCCCATGCTTTGGGTTTCACCCCATCTGAGCAGGGGTCCTCCACACCAATGGCTGTCTCAACCCGGGCTGAGGGTGCAGGTCTTACCCTCCTCCATCAAGGGGGGGAAGACAAGCTGGCTGGCGTCCCAGAGAGAGACCAAAAGCAACAGACCCCCATCAGAGTGGCTTGGGCTCATCCTGAAGAATGCTGAACCCAAGCCAGGCAAGACAGATTACTGCTTCATGCCCTGATGTGGGAAAAAGAGGGCAGAGAGGTGCAGGCCACCACTTTTCTGGGGGTGGTGGGGCATAGCTCACTGCTGGCAGGGTTGCTGTGTGCCCATGGTGCATCATTTTGTCATGGATGGAGCCCCTGCTGCAGCAGCAGCCTGGGCATTCCTTCTGTCAGTGCCTGGAAGAAAGGAATGCTGGATGAGGCTGTGGGGATCCTGCAAAAGCTGAACTGAGAGCCAGCAGTGGTGCTATGGGAAGGTGAGGCTGGGCAAGGCAGGGAAGCATGGGCATCTCCCCAGATGTCTTGGTGCTGGTGGGGTAACCGTGCCCTCTTGTCACAGTGCTGGCTGAGCCCACAGTGTGACCCTGACATCCTGCTGCCAGAGCTCTGACACCAGGAAGAGTGAGTGTGACCTCAGCTCACCTCTGCCTTTGACACCTGCACTTTTCGGACCTCTGGGTGCCACAATCAAGAGATTGGTGCTGCAAATGCTGCCTTCTGCCCCTTCCTGCAGGCTGGGACCTCTCCTTTTCCCCTTTTCCCCTTTCCTCCTTTTCTCCTTCCCCCTTCTGCCTTTCCCTTCCTCCTTTCTTCCTCTTTTCCTCCTTCCTGCTCTTCACCCTTTCTTTTTCTCCTTTCCTATTCCCCTTCCCCCTTCCTCTACCACTTCCTCTCCCCTTCTCATTCTCTCCTCTCCCCCACAGGCAAGGGTTCAGGGGCAAGCCCTGGAGGAGCATCTTTCTGGCTGCTGCCAGGCACAGGCAGCACAGAGAGTGGCCCCGCTGCAGGCACAGAGTGAGAAGGAAGAGTGATGCTGTGTAGTGGCACATCTGGTGGCAAAGCTGGCCAGCCAGAAGAGGTGGGAGCAGCTGGAGGTGCTGCCAGATGCTGAGCAAGGCTCTGAGCAGGAGGGAGCAGAGCTGGTATGGGGAGGGAATGGTGTAGATCAGGTGGTGGGAGACAGAAGCTCTATCCCACACAGATGGGTGGCTGAGCCCTGGCTGGGGCTGTGCTGCATGGGATGAGCCGCAGGGCAGGCACACTGCATGGCTGGGCATTTGGGGCAGCACCTGGATCCTCAACCCCACAATCAGCCCAAGTCAAGCATACTTCCTTTGGCCCAAAGACAGAGGGAAAAAATTCCTAGGGAGAAGGTCAGTTAGGCTATGGAAGACATGGCTGGAGTGCACAGTGTCTGGACAAGTCACTGGAGGGTGGTGGCAAGTGCCCTGGTACTGGCAGAGGGTCTGGGCTGAATGACCTAATCACTGTTTCCATCTTGGCGTTTTACAGTTCCATGAATTTTTGCTCTGTTAGAAACAGCAGAGAGAAAATAACCCAAAAAAAAAGGGCAACTATAAGCAAGAGAGAGGAAAAAACGTGGGGACATGGGAGCACTTGGCACAGCAGAGGTGGGCGAGGAGCTGCAATGAGCCCCCAGTGTCCCTCACCCAGCTTGCCTCTCTGTAGGGCTGTGCAGTGTGGCTGCTGCACCCCAAGCCCTGCAAGATGCCATCATCACCCAGCAGAAAGATATTGGAGTGCTGAGCTGGTGGGTTGATGAGATGGAGAGGCACAGGGGCACTGGTATGCAGGGGGTAGGTTATGCCCTGCCCCAGCACCACAAGTTCCACACTTCTGCACCCCACAAAGCCCCCTGAGTGACATGGCCCCCAACAAAACGGCTGGGATGGGGAGGGGGGACAAAGGCAGGGAAGGTAGAGAGGAAGAGAGAGTAATTTAACATGACAGGCTGTTTATTTTGGCAAAAAGGGTCTGTTTTCAACAGATTTCAAAGCTCGGCCCTGGGGCTTGGGGGGACCACACAGAGGGGTGGGAGATGAGAGGTGCGAGATGGGGGGGTTCAGTGGGGCACCCAGACTGAGAGAGAGGGTGAAGAATCGCCTGTCTCTTCATCCCTGGGGCACGGCCAGGTTTTCAAAGGCCCGGATGTGCTCGCACGCTGCAGCGGGGTGTCCCCGTGGGTGCCCACGCTCCCACACGCACATGCTTGCCTACGCATCCGCACACATTCGCACGCTCCCCCTGCCCCTGCTCCTTCCTCCAGGCCAGGGCTCAGCTGGAGTCTTGGCTTCCCCCAGCGATATTTCAAAATAGGCTGTTTATTAAAAAAAAAAACAAAACCTCAACAAAAAACCAAGGGGGGGGGGAAATTGCTAGGAGAGAAATAATTATTATAGTCGCAGTAAGAGCTTTGGCTGTAAAACCCTTGCCTGGGCACAGGGAAGGAGCTGGGGCTGCTCTCTGCAGGGAGTACAGGGGGTGGTTTTCCTGCTTTGTGCTCTTTTATTTTCCAGTCCTGATCCAACAACACCTCCCCTCCTCCTCTTTTCCTCCCCTTTATCCTGGGAAATGAAAACAATTTATTTAATGATGGATCATCCCTTTCTCTGGTCACTGACCTTCTGGGTGAATTTCTGCTGAGCTCGGTGGAAAACTCGAGGCTGGGTTGTGGATCCCATCTGTGGATGGGGGAGGGGGGGAGCTCACCCTTATCCTTCCTAAAATCATCAGCAACAATCCTGGGGAGCAGGACAGAGCTGGCAGAGAGGGTCCCCACCAGGAAGTCCAGCAGCAGACTTTGCTGCAGGCACTATCCCTGCAGACTGGGAGCTTTGGGGACAGATACTGGGGCCCCAGAGCCCTCCCACCCCTTCCCATTCTCTCCTGGAACACCCTCAGGGGTTCCCGGCACCCTCTGCTTTCTCCCCGACCTGGTCCGAGGTGCAAGGGCCAGGCTGGGGTGCAGTGCCGAGGTGGGTGTGGGGAATGGAGACGTGATCTCCACCCTGCCAAGAGCCCTTGCTGCCCAGTGGGGCTTTCTTGGCTCATGGTGTCTGTGGGAATTGGTTTTCGGACCTGGTCAGGGACGAGGCCAGGAAGGCGTGTGGGGCTGCATGGGGCTCCCGGCAGCAGCCGGCGATGTGTTCCTGTAGCAGGCGGCTTGGCCTCTGGCCCATCGCCTGTTTGGCTGGGCTCTGTTCCCTGGGGAGGGGACTGCTGGGAGAGTGAGGGGGAAAAGCAGGATCACAGCCACCTTTGGCTGGGGGGCTGGGGGTGTGTGTGCTGTCAGCACCCAGCACGCACTGCCCCAGGGCCCCAGGCAGGAGTGCTGCCCTGCATCCCTGCCGGTCCTGCTCAACCCCCAGCTGACCTGAGGAACCAGCATGGAGCAACCCAGCATCCAGGCCCCCCTGCTCTGGCCCTTCATCTGCCATGGCCTGTTGCTCAAAGCATGGTTCTTGTAAAAATGCATAAATATTTATACAAGAATAATTTAAAAAACATGGTCTGTCAAATAATCAAAGCAGCAGAACATCCGAGGAGCTTTCAGCTGGACTGGGAAAGCCGGTGTTGCTTGCCGATGCTCCGCTGCAGTGCTGGAGGTGCTCATGGCCAGCCCCAGCCCTGTGTGATGCCAGACTTGCCGATGTGGCTTCACAACAGGTTTGAAGTCTTCATTAAAACTGGTGGTGGGTTGGCTTTCACTTGCATTAACCCAGCTGCCTGCTGCAGGAGCCTCAGCCAGGGATAGGATCTCACCAGGCTCTGGTTTCAGCCTCGTGTCCTGCTTTTGGCACTGTTCCCTACACTGGGACTGCCCCAGAAGCCAGGGGTATCCTTGGGTGAAGTGCTGTGTCCCTGTCATCCCCTGAGATGTGTGGTGAGGCCAGGGATTGGTGTGGGGAGTGGCAGGGTGGCAGCTGAGCTGGTAGGGTGACCCCTGGTGCTACGAGGTGGCTGGGGCACTCCCTGATAGCATCCCCATCCCTCCAGGGCCAGCAGCACCCTCAGCATTTCAAAACCTTGGCTTTGCAGTGGTGGGCCAAGAGCCTTGGGCCAGGGCTTGCCCCAGGGAAGAGGATTTGTGTCCATCTCAATGGTTGCACATACCCATTTGTGCTGGTGTCAGCAGTTGCTGGCAGAGCCACAGCTCCTTTTCTGTGTCCCAGCGGCACCGTGTTCACCCAGCATCACCAAACAGCCCTGAGCTTCCTGGGGGAACAGCACCTGGAACCCCCCAGGGCCATGTCCTTCTGCTCATTTGGAAGGAGGAGGGGACACAACTGCAACACAGCAACATCCCTGCCACCTTAGCTCAGATGACAGGTGGCCACCAGATGCCCAGGCCACGTGGTTCAGAAGGGTCCCAGGGTGGCAGGAGGAGGTGAAAGGATGGGGGAGGGGAAGAGATTCCCCCTGTTCCCATGGCACTGTAGAGTGGAGGCAGGCATTGCTGGGGGTTTGGGGGAGCAGGAGCAGGGTGTTGCAGTAACCTCCATCCTTCTGGCTGCCCTCCAGCCCCTTCCCACCACCCACATCTATGTGCGTGATCTGTGCTGCTGCATTCTTTGAGCCTGGGCCAGATAACGAGTTCAAACCCTTTCATTAAACCTCAGCTCCCCTCAAACACCCACACACCTTCCTGAGCTACCTTGCTGCCTCTCCCACCCTGGGGAGGGAGCTTCCAGGACTAGCTCCCCCCACAGGAGGTGATGCTTGTGCCACACACATGTTTGGTATCTGCAGGGAACTCTCTCTGGGCTTGGCCCAATTAGCTGGAAGGGAGGGGAGAGCCAAATCCAAACCATGTGCTGACCTGCAGTCCCCTCTGCCTGAAAGCATCCGTGCTGAATGCGTTCTGGATCATTAATAGCTCCCGAGGCCCCTTCCACATGTCCCGTCCCCCAAGCATGGGGTCTGACTAGGGCGGGGGGCAGGTAGGGTTTTGTGCTCTTTCCCAATGGATTTCTAGGGCTGCCTTTTGTGGGAGGCAGTGGGCTCCACCACAGGGCTGTGAGTGGTAGCTGGGAGGAACCAGGGGGTGGCTGCCTGTGGATTTGGGGCAGCCCTGAAACTGTGGTGCCAGGTTTGGGGCTCAGCGGAAGGAGTCATTTATACAGGGATATTTATACAGGCTTGGGGTCAGCGGAAGGATCTCTGCCTCCATCTCTTGCTCCTGGAGGTGGCATCTACCTCTCCCTCTGGCACAACTTTGCAGTAGAGAGCTGGTCCCGCAGCACACCCAGTGCCCACCGGCCTCCACAACCCCCTTGCTGGGTGTCCGTGGAGTGCAGGAGGAAGCACCAGGGCTAAGCACTCTGGGACCTATGATGTGGTTCTTTGCTGGAGAGCATCTCCAGCTGTGAGTGCCAGGGAAACTGGTGTGAGAGTCCAGTCCTGGGACCTGCACCGTGCCCTCCATAGCCTGACAGCCTCACCAGAACTACCCACTGGCATGGCTGTGGCAGGTCCTGGCCCCATTTTGGTGGCCATCAAAGAGCTGGACACCATAAAGGTGGTGGCAGAAAGGGGCATCTGTTCCTGGAGATGGAGTGGGTGGCAGAGGACAGAGCTCGGCCAGATGGTGTGGAGAAAGGGCTGCTTTCCCCCACACTCCCCCCAACATTCTCAGCACAGAGCCCAGCTTCACACTGGCTCCAGCTCCAGGCCCAGAGGAAATGTCTGCAGCTGGGGCCCACAGCTGTTCTCCTTGCTTCATTTACTGCTTCCAATTTAACATCCTGGGGAGCTGGGCTGGACAACATGGGGGGAATATGGTGATGCTTTCCTGTGCAAAGCCTGCCTGCAAGAAAATCCTCCGCTCATGCTTGGGATGGCCGCCCTTCCCCTCTCTCGAGGTAAAATCTGCCAGGAGAAGCCCTGTGGGGTTGGTCCTGGCAGAGGGGCAGGTTGGCGCCACAATATCCCTGTGTTCCTTGGAAGCTGAGCTTGTGGCATGGCATGGCATGGCATGGCCAGGAGATAGGACTTTTGGGAGTGCTGGGCTCGCTCTGATGGGTGTAAGGTGGTAGATGGCGACGGCCAGAAGATGGCCCTGCAGTCACTCCCCGAAAGAAATGGGTCTCGGCTGGCATCCCAGAGCCATAGATTGGCTGCGTGGGGAGGATGGCAGTGCCTCCTCTGCATCCCACCGCAGTGTCCTCCGAGGCCAGGACCAGGGCATGCAGCCTAATGCCTTCCAGAAAATCAGCAATGAATGGCCAGGGAGGGTAATTCATATCAAACCCATAAAACTTTTATTAGCATCCTAGGGGAGAAATCCGGATGTGGCTGCTTATTTATTTTGGATTTCTTTTTTTTTCTTTTTTTTTTTTCTTCTCTTTTTCTTTTAACATTTTCTTCCAAGAGATTTTTAAAGTGATAGGGTCACCTCTCTGGGATCGGCAGTAGGGCTCAGATAGGGTTGCCTGCCTGGGGGACATTGGTGCTGGTTGAGGTCCACTGTCATCCTAGGAGTCAGGCTAATCTTGGGGTCCAGCTCTGGGACCACTATGAGGGGGAGCAGGTGTTGGAGTTGCCAGGGGCTTGGGGGTGCCGTGCTGCTCCAGAGCCCCCGCAGCATGCCCCTGGCTGCTGCATCCCTGCTTCCCACTTTTTGCCCTCTGTCTTTCACCCCATGCCTTTGTGTCTCCCACTACTACTACAGAGACATGACGCTCCCCATGCCAGCAGTGCGTGGGCAAGGATTTTGGGAGCACCCTCATGCTGATGGCAGAGCAGGGGCCCCCAGTGAGGCAGACTTTCCATGGTATTGTCCATGGCTTGTCCTCATCTAGTCCTGCTGTTGTTCACTCTTTACATAATTTGTTCCTTGGCCCCTTTTCGTATGTAGCCCACAATCCGGCCAGCAGAGGATATTTATACAGCGGGGGCATGGAATAACATGGAAAACCTCTGGAGATGGGAATAGATTCCCACATTGTCCCAGCACAAGGGGCAGGCAATGGGCCTCCCGGTTTTGCTGGGGCTGGTCAAGATTCTCCCTCACATCCCCTCTGGCACCTCAGATGCTCCTGCCATGGGAAAAGGGCACCAGGAGGTGAGAGAGGGCCCTGAGCCCCCCTATTCATCAGGATCCCTCACCCCTGCATCTGCCCATGGTGGTGCAGGCAGCACCCATGGTGAGTTGATAATTAATCAGAACCATTGGTGCTTACAGTAGGGCTTCCCTGGGAGTAGCCCTCGACTTTCCTGGGAGCTCAGCCCCTCCCAGTAAAACCATTTCCCGATAATAAATGTAGGGTGGGTGTGTTTGTTTTGCTTTGGGTTTTTTTTTGCTCCAGTAAAGACAAAGAAGCCCTTGAGCCTGGAGCGTAACCTAAAACACGGCATTCCTGAAAAGAATTTCCTGATAATATTTTTAGCACCTGAAAAAAAAAAAGGGGGGGGGGGGAGGGGGAGCCAAAAAAAAAAAGCCGAAAAAAAAAGGAAAGTACACAGGGTTTTTTTTTTTTCTCCTCCGCTCTGTTTTAAGGGAGCAGAGGAGCCTGCTGAGCCGCTGCTGGGGGGAGCGGCTGGGCACGGAGGGGGCTTGGTGCCCACGCGTAGGTTTGGGTGGGACACTGGAAGGGGGGGCTCCGCGCGCGCGGGTCACCCCCCA